>PVIW01018436.1:0-11631 GCA_004026585.1 Noctilio leporinus | reverse complement strand
TTGAATATGTAGATTGCTTTGGGTAGTATGGACATTTTAATGATGTTAATTCTTCCCATCCATGAACATGATATATGCTTCCATTTATTTGTGTCTTCCTTGATTTCTTTCTTCATTGTTCTGTAGTTTTCTGAGTACAGGTCTTTTACCTCCTTAGTTAAGTTGATTCCTAGGTACTTTATTTTTCTTGTTGCTATGGAAAATGGGATTTGTTTTTTCGCTTCTATTTCTGTTGTTTCATTATTGGTATACAAAAATTTTAATTTCTGGATATTGACTTTATACCCAGCTATTTTGCTAAATTTGCTTATTAGGTTGAGTAAGTTTTTGGTGGAGCCTATCGGGTTTTGTATGTACACTATCATATCATCTGCAAATAATGACAGTTTGACTTCCTCCTTTCCAATTTGGATACCTTTGATTCCTTTTTCTTCTCTGATGGCTATAGCTAGAACTTCCAAGACAATGTTGAATAGAAGTGGAGAAAGTGGACAGCCTTGTTTTGTTCCTGATCTTAGGGGGAAAGCTTTCAGTTTTTGTCCATTAAGTATGATGTTGGCTTCAGGTTTCTCATAGCTGGCCTGAAAGAGCCCTGTTTTGACTAGCCAAGAAGAGACTTTTTGCAGGTTGTTTTATGAAAATCAGTACATGTATTTTCATTTCCAGTTATAAAACTATATTTTAACTATTTAAAAAATTATACCTTCAGGAACTTGTAACTGTGAAAATTTACTGCTATAAAATTTTAATGTAAAAATCATAAGGTCTGTTGTTGATCAACCACATTATTTAAAAAGCAAAAGTGAGTATCACTATGGTTACATTAAAGGTGGAATTGCAATATGAGATGCAGAAAATTTAAGAAGTGAATTCTTATTGACTAAGCAGTTATTTGATTAAAATAATTTATGCCTTCTCCTGAGGTGAGTGCACGCTTACCAACTATACGTAGTTTGTATTAGGTTAATCCTTACTCCTCCTCCATTCCTACCTATTTCTATTGGTGCTGGAGAAAGGCTTACCAGAAAAATAGCAGGTTTCCTTATAATACGAACAGTTTTTGACCTGCCAGCCACAAAGTGGGGAAGTTCATCAACTACAATCAAGAACCTTGCCAATTCGTACATACAACTTTTGGGATTTTGGCCCCGTTATATCAGTGAATCTATTTCCCCACTGTGTAAATGGCATAAACCCCTGGTTTGTGCATAAAGGAATTCACAGAGGAACAATGTCCTCTGTTTTATAAAGGGAAAAAGCCTTCATTTATTTTTGTATTAGGAGCTCATGTAGTGGTATGGTAGGAAGATTTAGCCCTGGGCAGAGTATTCTTTAGAACTTCATTCTTTTTGAGCTATGATGAACAGCTTTTTCTCACAACCACATGAAGAATTGATATTGTTTTAGGAAACAGCGTTTCATATCTCTAGTGAGTTCCTTATCTTTCTTAAAGCAGAGCAAATTGCCGACATTGTCCTCATATGTATTTGCTGATGTAATAGAGATAGTCAGGCTATCTATTGCTTTAGACTGTATGATGGGTTTGGAGGACCATTTAACAGGATGCTGTGCAAAAAAACTGAATCAGACTCTGAGTTCACCAAAGTTCAGCAGGCAAGCCTACTAGGCTGTCCTCTCTGAGATAGCATACTCAAATTTTGCTAGCAGAAGTGGTACATTTTTGACACTTGTCAAGATGGAGGCGTAGGTAAACACACTTCACCTCCTTGTACAATCACAGAAAGAATTACAACTAGCCCTCAAAACAAATAACACCCAGAATGATCAGAAAATAAAGCTGTATGGAAGTTGACAACCAAGGATTTAAAGAAGAAGTCACATTCATCCAGAAGGATAGAAGGGCTGGAGATGTGGAGACAAAGTGTGGTGTGGAGAGGTGCCAGTGGTGGTGGACGGGTGGTCTCACATTCACGTAGGGTAGATAAAATTTGGGATAGATACTTTGGGAATAAGTGATCCCAGCCCCAGGCCAGGCCACACAGCCCAAGGGTCCAGCACCAGGAAGATAAATCCTCATAACTTCTGACTATAAAAACCAGTGGAGTTTGAGGTGGCAGAAGAAACCACTGAATTTTCAGAAGACCCCATGTGAAGAGCCCACATTAACTTAAAATGAATGCAAACATGCCCCCTCTGGGATTCAGCACCAGGGCAACAGCCGGAAAGGCTTTACAGAGGCTGAGTGCTGGGAAAACCACCAGAAGCCAAGCAGCAGCACTGTCCCTTCTCCAAGGCCTCCCCTACACAGAGCCATAAAGTGGTGAAATGCCCACTCTGGTGATTACCTAAGCTCTGCCCCACACAATTCACAGCTGCCTTTTCTACAATAGGCATACTACTAAGACAAGGAGTCAAAGGAGCTCGACCTAATACACCGAAACAAACAGAGGAAGGCTGCCAAAATAAAAAGGGAAAGAATTATGGCCCAAATAAAAGAACAGAACAAAGAACTAAATGAAAGAGATAACCAATTTATCAGATGAAGAGTTCAAAACACTGGTGATCAGGGTGCTCAAAGAACTCATTGAAAACCTGAAACAAAATTAAAAAGACTCAGAAAGGAATGAAGGTTATGCTAAATGAAACAAAAACCTACAGAGAACCAACAGTGGAGGAGATAAAGCTGGGATTCAAATTAATAATTCAAACCAATAAAGCTGGGATTCAAATTCAAATCAGCTTAATCAATAAAGCTGGGAACATAAGGAAGAAATAAACATTCAACCAGAACAGCAAGAAGAAAGAATTTTAAAAAGTGAGGATAGTGTAAGGTACCTCTGGGACATCTCCAAGCATACCAACATCCAAATAATAAGGATGCTAGAAGGAGAAGAGAAAGAGCAAGAAATTGAAAACTCATTTGAAAATGAAAATCCTGAATTTGGTGAAGGAAATAGACATACGAGTTCAGGAAGTATAGAAAGTCCCAAACAAGTTGGACCTAAAGAGAACCACACCAAGACACATCATAATTAAAATGCCAAAGGTTAAAGATAAAGAGAGATTCTTAAAAGGAGCAAGAGAAAAGCAGAGAATTTCTTACAGGTGAGTTCCCATGAGACTGTCCGCTGATTTCTCAAAAGAAACTTTGTAGGCAAGAGGGGACTGGCAACAAGTATTCAAAGTGATGAAAAGGACCTACAATCTAGATTACTCTATCTAGCAAAGCTATCATTTAGAATGGAAGAGCAGATAAAGTGCTTCCCAGACAAGGTAAAGCTAAAGGAGTTCATCATTACCAAGCCATTGTTACATACAATGTTAAAGAGACTTATTTAAGAAAAAGAAGATCAAAACTATGAACATCAAAATGGCAACAGATTCACAACTATCAGCAAATGAATCTAAAAAAAAAAGAAAATCATACTAAACCAATTTCCAGAACAGGAACAGGATCATAGATATGTAGATCATTTGGAGGGTTATCAGCTGGGAGGGGGAAGGAGAAGAATTGAGGAAAAGGTACAGGGATGAAGAAGCATTATTGGTAGGTACAGAATAGACCAGTGGGAGAGGTGCCGGTGTTGAGAATAGTAAAGCAAATGGAGAAGCCAAAGAACTTATATGCATGATCCACAGACCAGAACAAAGGAACTGGGAGATTGCTGGAGGGAACAGGAGTACTGAGCTGAGGGGGGCAAAGGGGGAAAAATTGGGACAACTGTAATAGCATAATCAATAAAATATATTTATAAAAAAAGAAATGATACATTTTTGTGTACAGATAACACACTAACCTTTGTGCATCTGGATGACTTGGTTGGTTTTGAGCAAGGAAAAAATAATAGCTGCAGAAGACCCCAGGAAGGTTTCAGAGGCACTAATTTCAATGTATATTATTCAGACAAGTCTCTGTATTATATCAGGCCTCCATTTTTCTTCATTTTTAGCTGCAGCTATAGTGACCAATGGTAGCATGATCTACTGAGGTATCATAATCCCATTTTTAACAGGAGGAAACCAAGACCCAAAGTGTAAGACATAACTCATAAGCAGTAGAATTAGGTCTGGAACCAGCTTCTTAATCCCTCTTTGTACTGTGCCTAAGAGAGAGAACAGAATGTACACCTTATTCATGTAATGGCTTGTAGTGAGCAAAGCAAGCCACAGGTGCTGGGAAAAGGCTAGGACCAAGCATCACTTTTCCTGCTACCATAGATGCTTCTGCTTGTCCTCTGATTTGTCCAGGTCTTTGTTCCTCCAGGCTGACATATTGGGAAGAGTGGGTGAGAGTCAGGAGTGAATTAGCTGGATGGGAGGAACTAGAATCTCTACTTATTTCAATTCTCTGAATATATCAGTGTGGAAGATGATAACAGATGTATTTTTTACCTCAGCTCAGCTCTCATTTGTTTATTCCTCTCCTTGTCTGTTGTTGTATGCAACAGGGTGGGGTTGCTCTTATCCTGGTTTTGGATGAAAATAATAAAAATACTCTGAAAATTAGGTTATTTTTTTCCCCTTGTTATGCTTTACTTGCTACTTGAAATTGACCACCTCCCTCTTATTTGAGAAAACCTGTTGTAGATCAAAAGGTTTTTGTCAAAGATCACTTTGGCTTATGTAATTCCTCTCTTCTCCAACATGAGGTCTAAACTTTAGAGAAGCAAATATAAGTACCTGGGCTCTGGCTCTTCATGTAGCATTTTATACAACTCCTGGGATCCCACCTGGGTAAATATTTTTGTCTTTGTACTGCACCAATTCTTCAAATTTCTAAGTTCAAGAACAGAAATCAGAAAACTGAGGTAGATAGAAGTAATTTGTCTACCGAGACACAGCTTGTTAGCGGTAGAGCTTAGATTAAGTTCCATGTTTCTTAAAGTTGAGTTCAGAGTTCTCTCTACTATATTGCATTGCCTCCTATACCACTGATTAATGAATTAATTAACTTCTCTGAATATGGTGGCTGAAACGCCTTTGAGAATAAGAAGAGAATATTATTCTTCGCTGGCATTTTGGTTTAAATGAATCACCAGAAAATGATAGGAACCTCTATTATGCTTCTGTGTTCTCTGCTGTATGTAATTTTAGCTAAAATCATGGATTACCCAATACTCCCAGGAGGCTATGGATATTTGGTAAATGAAACCAACACATAAATTAAGTAAAATAAAGTCATTAAGTAAAACTTTAATAAGGTTTAGCAATGTTAAAAGTCAGTACTCTAAATTATCACTTTCCCAAAAAGTTTTATTATTCACCTACCATTTACATTTCAGTGGCCAGCCCTGCTTGATCTGTAAACATTTTAGTGGATTTATTGAAGAAACAAAGGACTATTTTGAGTACAATAGCTTGAAATGCTAGTAGTCACAGCACAGTGTCACCTATCAGAAGCCATTGAGAAACACTAGTGAAAATCAAATATGCACCTAATTTTAGTTAGTTCAAATGCCAGTTGATTTATTAGCCTATCAAGGCAGCTAGAGTACATTTCATACAGAGCTTTCTTTGTGCAATTTGTAGATATCTGAGAGAAACTGGAAAGTTCTTGGTAAGAGTTTTGAATTTCTATTTTATGAACGGCTGGTGGTTTAATAACAACTAAATTAGAACATAGAATGCTTAAGTAATGTGCCAAGACCATAAAGCCAGCCAGCCTGGAAGCCAGATAGACCTCTCACAATGTGCCATTAACCACCATGCCTCTACCTTCACTCTACAAGGCCAGCCAGGGGCTTTGACATAAAGTATTCTTGGATTCAAAACTTGGCCCTGCTGCTCAGGAGTTGTGTACACTTGGCAAATTAAATATGCTTTGTTTCCTCTTTATTAACAGCAAGAGCATTAGTACTAGTCTGATTTCTTTTTCTTTTTCTTCTTTTTTGTTTTTTGGCAAGGCTTATGTGAAATGCTATCTATTTACCAAAATACTTAGTCCTAATAAGAACTTAACAAATGGAAGCTTTTATTATGGAATTATTATTATGGTGACTATGGGGACTTAAAATGAGAGGATACGATAGTGAGTCCAAAGAGCTTTTATTTAATTGAGGACTGAAACAGATAAGTAGGTACAAATCAGTGTAGGATCAAGAATAAAAGCCCTTACATGGCAATGCTTGAAGGGCACTGGTATAACCTTTATTTGTTTTCTTTCTGTGTTTGTTTTGGCTCAATTAAAAGTGTATGTACAAGATATACAAGTATCAAATCATTATGTTGTATACCTGAAATTAATATAATGTTATATGTCAATCTTATCTAAAATTTTAGAAAAGCATACACAGGTCATTCATACCTGTAGCAATATGCTATTGATATCATAAGAAAATTATTAATTCTAGATTTTTATATATGACCTATTACTTTTCTATTTGCCCTGCTGTTACAATCTGTTTGGATGAGCAAGCAATTTCATGCATTTTGCTATGCATCATTTTTAGCTCTTCCATTCAGCCTCATTCCAAAATCAGCAGAAGTATCAAGGCACTCTCAAAGTATAGTAGATCTTTTTCAGTAATTGGCCTATTTCAAATCTTTATGTAAACAACTTCTTTCCTCAAGCCCTTTAACAATTGCACAGCAAAAGATTGCCAGTTTGGTATTGATTGATAGATGCTAAGTAGATGTGAGAATTTCAGAAAAGGAAAGGTGAGTACCAGTACTTTAAGAAAAGATATGTTGCTAGTTTATTAACTGGTGTTACTTTTGGGAGCTGACTTTGTCATGCACTTCTGAAAAAAAGCCTCTGATTAGCTTCAGAATTCTTTATCTAGAAGGTCACTTTCTAAGCTGTCAATGTCAGTTGTTTTGCTTATTTGACTGAAACAATCAAATTTCACAGAGTTGATGACTAAACTTGTTTATGTTATGGGTATAACTAGTAAACTGATAATTATTATTATTATTTCTGTCTGTCTTGCAGTGTAACTATAAATTCACTGGTGCCATGTATTTCAAAGTAAAAAAGATGAAGGAATTCAGAACATATGAAAAAGCTTTTGTCAACCCATCAACTAATAAAACCCTTATGACTTTATATTGCATTTTCAAGGAACAAATAAATAATTAAAGGAGTCTTTAAAGTGGCTTCTTACAAATGGTAGAGGACCTTAAGTGTGTATTCTCAGAGATTATACCTGTTTTTTTCCACTTATGTAATTTTTTCTCATCTCCATTCTGCATTATAGTCTCAGATTTTTTTCAGTTTTCTTTAGAGCCACTTAGAATGGATCAATTTTTAGAGCAGATGCTGATTAAAATAAGCTCCAATAGCCCACAGCTTATAGTGCCACCCTGTGGTCTCTCCATCCATCCCTGGTGGCCAGTAGCAAGGACAGCTGGCCCTCATTTGGGGTCAAATCTGAAATGAGCAGTTTTCTTTAAGAAATATATCCCTTGTATAGAATGATTTATTTCAAGTCACTAACAACTAGATAACACTCAGGTAAAGACAAAATATTGTTAAAATGAGAAATGATTACTATTAAGAAATAAAATTTAAATAAATCTTTTCTGAATTATTTAGTGCAAAGGAAAATGTGATTTACTCTATGAAGCCTTAATTTATAATAATATTTTATGATCACCTTTATGGTGTAAGGAGGGGTAAGCATATGCTTAGATTCTGGGGTTTTTTTTTTGTTGTTGTTGTTGTTGTTTTTCCTTCTTCTTTTTAACTATCAAGGAACTACCTCTGACTAGCTAGCACTTTTTAAAGGACAAAAACTTGATTCCTGAAATTTTATCTTATTAAACTATAAAATACTTAACTCATGTGCCCCCTGTATTTGCCTTCTTCTCCTCCCCTCATACTGCCACGGGAGCATTTTGTCCTCCACTACAGGGTTCTGTTAGAGGATGTCACCAATACACTTGAATGCATGTGCACAATACAGCCCTGCATGAAAAATAAGGGTGCTATATGCCCTGCCAGTCAGCACTTTGTCCTCAATATTCCTATGTTTCTTATATTAACTAATTTGAAGACTTTCTAAGGTATACCCATGATGGCAGTGTTGGAAGGTCAAACCTTTGTTTCTGTTTTGGACCAAAATATATATCATTTTATAAAACCTATGAGGGAGTAGCTATGAATGTGTAGTGTTTGGGTATTATTTTGCATGATGAAAGTGGGGTTAGAATCAGGGTTATGGCAGAGAAAACTGCACAACAAAAAGCAAAAGTCTGTATTACTCATTAAAAACATTTAAGGAGAAAAAATTGGTTGAAAAGAATTTCCTTTGATTAATTTGAAGTATGCCATTTATACTCATTTAAAGTCCATTGACAAACCATTCTTTTCTGGTCGTGATGAGTGCAGTTAAGGTTGTTTTATTATTAAGACAGTTTGGAATAGAGGTGCATGCTCATCTTCTGTGATGCATACTTTGCAGGTCTGGCTGTACAGGCCTGTGGCTATACAGTTTGCCTTTCCTCAAAACCTGAAAACCATGGCTGATGGAGATGTCAACCCCAGCCATTTCAGATTCAGCTAAACAGGATTGAAAATATCAAAGTCATTCCATGAAAAAGACCAAATATTTCTGCCTTTAAAAAGAAAAAGAAACAGAAAATAACCCCCTAGATAAGGATACTCTCCAATTTTATTTTTTATTTTGTTTTTATTTATTTTAAAGATTTTATTATTTTTAGAGAGAGGGGAAGACAGGCAGAGGGGGAGAGAGACATCAATGTATGGTTGCCTTTCACTTGCCTCCAGCTACAGACCTGGCTGGAGACCTGGCTTGCAACCTGGATATTCTCCAATTTTAACATGCTTAATTTACTAACCTACTTCTTGCAAAATATCTCTACAAAGTAGTATCATAAATAATAGTTATGGGTTGAATTGCGTTCTCCTCCAAAAGATAAATTTCAGTCCTAACCTCCAGGCTCTCAGGATGTGACTATCTGGAAATGAAGTTTTTGTAGGGGTCATTTTAAAATGAGGTCACTAGGGTAGACCCTAATCCAATGTGACTGGTGTCCTTGTAAAAAGAAGAAATTTAGAAACAGAGACAGGCATGCCCAGAGGAAAGGCTATGTGAAGAGACACAGGGAGAACACCATTGGAAAAGGGAGTGATGCTGCCACAAGCCAAGGAATGTCAGCAGCTGCCAGAAACTAAAAGGGCAAGGATCCTCTTTCACCTACAGATTTCAAAGGCATTATGGTCCTCCAGAGACCTTGATTTGAGGTATTTGAGGGCCATAGCTGTGAGATAATACATTTAGCTTCCAGAACTGTAAGATAATACATTTGTTCTTTTAAGCCACCCAATTTGCCATGGGAGCCCTAGGAAATTAATGCATGATACTGAATGCAATTAGTACTGCATTGCACTATCAACACTTTACAGAAATTATCTTATTTACATTTAATAACAACCCAATATACTAGCAGATGAGAATACTAATTTACTGAGGTTAACTGATTTATCCAAGAGCACAGTTAGTAAGCATATGAGCTGGAATTTGAACCCAGGTCTGTTTAATTCCAGTTTCTGCTCTGCTGTGTATTTGTGTGTACATGTGAGTGAGTGAGAGAGAGAGAGGGAGGGAGAGGAGGAGAAAGAGAGAGAGACAGAGACAGAGAGACAGAGACAGAGAGAATATGTGTGAGTGTTCATGTGCTTGCATTGGAATAAGGTTCTCCTCACTAGATTGTTTAGGGTTGCAACCCCCTTATATGTAATGTAGAACCTCTCACCTCCATTTGAAGAATGACTTGTGACATTCACTGGCAGCCCCACCCTGTATTTGCAAGGGTATGAGTAACACTTCATTTCCCTGACAATAAAGGGTTGGTAATATCCTCCTGTCTTTTTTTCCCAGTTATTGCAAATTTTATTTACATTTTCTATAAAAGTTTCAGGCAATTTTAAAAATAAACATGTACCACTTCTCTTGTCTTTTTATAATTTGAAATTTATAACCTTATTGGCCCTCTCCCCAACCTCTCCATTTCTTTCCACCTCTTTCCATCCCTCAAATCGGTGCAGTTTAGTATGGGTAATGGAGTGAAAAATCTACATTGTGTCAATTTTCTGCTTTAAAATAATTTCTTTAAAAAAATAAATAAACCAATGTGTTTGTCAAATACTAAATAAACCTTCATTGAACTGTGTAGATACCAGGTAGTGAAAACTGGGCTACACTAACCCTCAAAATCCCAGATTTCATCAGTGAAACTAATCCCATAATTCTGGGAGCAGGATTGTTTTCCTAGATGTTAGAATGAGTGCCTTCTTTTTATTAATACTTATTCCTATGTTAATAGTCATAGGATATAAAATAAAAACTATCAAGAGAGCACTGTACATAGTAAGTATTGTTTTGTGACTATGCAAACATGTGCTGGGTTGCTGATAGCCAGTCAATAAAGGATGTTCCTAAAATACATTCTTCAACTTGGGATAGATCTGTGTTTTAGTCACGTAATTTAGTTTAAATTTAATTTAGTTGAGCAGAGCTTTGCAAAAAGCTTCCTAAAACAGAAAGGATCGGTAGGGGGCAGGGTAATTGCTCATAAGCTTTGCCAACTTCAGCAGTACAGCCATTAACCAGCTGAGCATCTCTGAGTTCTAATCTCCAGATAAGTAAAACTATTGACTTCCCTTTCCTACTTTATAAGCGATGTGTTCAAGAAAGAAAGAAAAAAAGAATTGAAAATAAAGAATAAAAGGAAATATACTATAGAGGGCTGCTGACTATTTCTGTATTGGTATAATACAGCCTGCTTGATAATCAGCATGCCGAGCTGCTGTTTGGTGAGTTACCTAAGGCCTCATTAAGTCATGGTTTGTCTATACAGCAAAGCCTGTTGGAACAAGGGATACCTATTAAACAGTATGGTTTTCTTGCTATTCTGCTTCTCCATCTTGCAGAATCCAGTGACTTTTATTTTTCTCAAGTACTACATATCCCAAAGCAAACTCATGACCTTCCTGCCCTGTGGCCCTGCCTGTAGCCCTCCTTTGGAGTTTTCTGTTACTCAGTAGTATTGACATTCTTCTAGCTACCTGACTAGAGAATTTGCCATCATTTTTGATTCTACTCCTTACTTTAATCTCAGGTCCAATATCTAATTGATTGTCAAATTCTCTTAATTTTACTTACAAAAGACTGCATCTACAATCTTCACAGGTGATGTTTTATATCTCCACATTGCTGATGATTACTCTCTCTCTCTGGAACACTGTTGCTAGGGCTTACTTTTATAGCCCTACTTGTGACCTGTCACTCACTTCAAGTCTATTGCTTCCGGCATAAAATCCAAACTCTTTAGGATGACATTTGAATCATTTCAGGGTTGAGTCTCATTTCTAGATACATTGCCTATGTTCATAGTTTGCAATTCTTGGCAGTTACAGGACCCAAAATGCATCTCCTCAACTCCTGATATTTCTTGTTCAATTCCTTTGTCCAAGAATTCAGTTAAAGTCATTTATTTAAAATATACCACTCAATAAATATTTGTGGGATTGAAATATAACAATTAGCTTCTCACCCTGAACAGAAATATGAAAGCAGAGATGAACTGTTTTCATCTCTTTATGTCCAGCAATTAGCAGAGTGCTAGATGTATAGTACGTACTCAAGAAATATTTACTTGGAAACAAAAGCTAAAGAATTACTAGTCTGCATGGTTATATGTATTTTT
>PVIW01018435.1:0-11641 GCA_004026585.1 Noctilio leporinus | reverse complement strand
CTGTCTGTCTCCCTGGTGTTGAGTCATATTAGTTCTTTGTATATTTTGGAGATCAGACCCTTGTCTGAGGTATCATTGGCAATTATGTTTTCCCATACAGTTGGTTCCCTTTGAATTTTGCTGATATTTTCTTGAGCTGAACAGAAACTTTTCAATTTCATATAGTCCCATTTGTTGATTCGTTCTTTGATTTCCTTTGGCCTTGGTGAAATATCAGTAAACGTATTTTTGCGTAGGATATCTGAAAGTTTACTGCCTATTTTTTCTCCAGGACCTTTATGGTGGCACTGCTTATGTTTAAATCCTTTATCCATCTTGAGTTTATTTTGGTGTATGGTGTAAGTTGGTGGTCTAGTTTTATCTTTTTGCATGTTGCTGTCCAGTTCTCCCAACACCATTTGTTGAAGAGACTGTTTTTACTCCATTGGATGTTCCTTCCCCCTTTCAATTAGACCAGGTTTTAATTGGAAATTTTTCTCTCTTTTCTCTGTATTCAAAAAATCAAAACACTGTGTTCTAGGATTTTATTTAACCTAATAAATAACCAACAATGTTTTGGAGGCTTCCCCCAAGTTGCCAAGCACTTGAACTTTTATCTTAAAAGTTTTTATGGAATGATCTAACTTCTACATAAAGAATATTCACAATAGTCACAGGGTTGCAAGTAAAGCATAGAAAATAGTCAATAGTATTGCTATAAGTATGTACGGTATCAGCTAGGTACTGGAAATATCGAGGGGAACACCATGTTAAAGTTAATGATTGTCTAATCACTAAGCTATACACCTTAAACTATTACAAAATAAATTGAAAGAAAACAGTATTTGTTAAAAATAAAGTTGTACATAAAAACCAATAACAGCACATCTACTGCTTTAATCATTACAATGGGGAAAGGGGATCACAAGGGTTACTTACAACTAGAATGCAAACAAACCTCTGGAGGGAGGAATGATACTGTATTTCTCTTCAACCCAAATCTCTAACATAATGCCCTGAACATCATGACCATGAATGTGTTGTTAAGTAGCCTGTAGTTCACTGCCATTTAACCACTTTGCTCTCCAAATTGCTCACTTATAAACTAACATAGCTCAACTAGGCATCCACCTTCCTATAACTCACAGAGTATTTTAGGAAAAATACAGTGTGATTTATCTATTAATCACACACAGCTCATGGACATACAGACACAGTAAATTCAGCTGCGGCAAGATTAAATAACAACATAATGCCCATTGCAAACAATATTGGACATTTTAATCCATTTGTAGGATAAATGCTTCTTAAAAGCTTAATTTACACTTTTATTAAATTTTCAACCTTAAGATCATCTTTTGTTTGACAACAGTGCCCTCCTGTGGCCACAAAAAGTATTTTGACAGTACTAGCATCTTAACTGATTGTGTTTTCAAAATATGTATTTTTAATAAAACCATATTTATTAACAGAATACAAACTGTCCTTAAATAAACATAAGATACTATACAATTAAATAACAATATCACACTAAATGGCATTTTAAAAAGTTAAATCAAAGTATATTCATAGCTTCTAAAGAAAAGGTAATTATTTACATGAATACTGCACATAATAAACATAAGAACCTATTGGGATTCTGTATTTGTTGACTCCCCTGGGTTACTTCCATAGCCCAAGTCCATGCTACAATGTATCAATGCCCCCCAGGCAATTTAAAGATGTTCAAAATACTTAGCCTCTGTATACTGAAAGTATTCAGATACTGGCTTTATACCAGGAATTGGTATAAAGACCAATTTCTGTCTATCCAGAAGTGACAATCTAACATACGAGGGCAACAAAGAAAGTAGGTCAATATTTGATATTGCCTTTTGGAATTAAAAAAAAAAAAAAAAAAAAAAGACTTTTAACCATGTCAAGGAGAGTAAGATTAGCAAGGACCACTGTCACCCAAGAGATCTTCCTGGAAGAGGCAACAACTCAGAAGAAGAGTAAAAAGAGTAAAGGAGTGTTTGGGGAAAGGAATAAAAGTGCTTTGGGATTTTTTTATTGCGGAGGTTATAGTTTACTTTTATTGTATTTTTAATTGTATTTTTTTTCATTACCATTTATCTCATACCCTCTTCCACCCCACCCACCCTCTTCTACCACCCACAATCACCACAATGTTGTCCATGTCCCTAAGTCCCTTTTCTTTTTCTTTTTTGCTTTCTTTTATTTTTGTTAATTATTTTTCGGTTGTCACCAAAAGGGGAAAATTTTCATGTGTATGCAAGTTTGTTTTGCTTTGTTCAGATTTGATTTGGTGGAAGAAGTAGAAGGACTACTAAAGGAAACCAAATACACACAGAGAAGAGGGAAGGGAGAGGATAAAGGTATGGGGCTGCCCACACATGGAAGTCATGCAGAAAGTCTGAGCACAACCTCCCATGTTATGGTTCTGTGTTCCGTTGGTCACCACAGCTCAATTTCCTCAACAAGTATCCTGTGTTGGGTGCTGGACCTGGACAGAGGATGGACAAGGTCCCAGGTATCCTGAGACTTGCATTCTAACATGGGTAGACAGATGAACAAGTAAACACTCATGAATAAGATAACTGTGAATTAGCCCTGGCTGGTAGCCTGTGAACCCAAAGGTTGCAGGTTCAATTCCCCAGCCAGGGCACATAACCAGGTTGCAAACCAGGTCTCCAGTCAGGCCTGTGGCTGGAGGCAGGTGAAACGCAACCATACATTGATGTCTCTCTCCCTCTCTGTCTCTCTCCCTTTCCCTCTTTCTAAAAATAATGAAATAAAATCTTTAGAAAAAAAAGATAACTGTGAATTGAAGTTGTTAAAGAGAAGACAACAGTGAATATAGTAGCTCTCCTTAACTATGGAGTATTTGTTCCAAGACCTGAGTGGATGCATAAAACCATGTATAGTACTGACCCTATATATATGGTATTTTTTCTTATACATATGAGGGGGACCCAAAAATAGGAAATTATTGATAAAATATTGTGTATTTCTTATTGCTAACTTTAGTCACCTTCAAAGTACTCTCCATTTGATGGAATACACCTATTGAGACATTTTTTCCACCACTTAACATAGTTTTTTAACTCGTTGATTTTGATGCCTTTTAACGCTTCTGCCATTTTTTGTTTCACCTCTTCCACATCATCAAAATGTTTTCCCTTGAAGACTTTCTTCATCCAAAGAAACAAAATAAAACAAAAATGTTACTCAGGGCAAGATCAGGTGAATAGGGAGAGTGGTGGACATGAGTCATGATATTTTTGGTCAAAAACTGAACACTCAGTGCAGTGTGGGCAAGTACATTCATAAACTGCTGATTATGAAACAGGAAATGCATTGAAAGAGTCTTCGAAAATATTCCCTGGAGCTGAATTCAGCCTCTCACAACAATGTCAGCTGGTATACTGATACAGATAAGTTCCTAGAACACTGGCCTAGTAAGGGAAGCCTGTACTACAAGGGGCCCACGCTCCAGAAGGTAATTTCAGTTTTTTAGGGGTTCTCCTCTCATATATGCCTTTTCACTTGAAGGAAGCACCTTGTGATTTCTCTTTTGTCATATTCAAATTGTTAGCATTTTGGGCCTTTATGAATTAAAATAAAGGTGACTTGAACATAACCACTACGATACCACAACCATCTATTTGATAACCAAGATGGCTACTAAGTGACTAATGATCCAAGTATAAAGAGTGTGGATACACTGGATGAAAGGACAGGTCACGTCTAGGGTAGAATGGAGTAGGACAACATAAGATTTTCTCACACTACTCAGAACAGCATTCACTTTAAAATTTAGGAATTATTTATTTCTGGAATTTTCCATTTAATATTTTCAGACCATGATTGACTATGGATAACTGAAACCATATAAAGCAAAACTGTGCATAAGGGGGCACTACCATATAGTCAATTCCAAAATCCCTGTGGTAACTAAAGCAAGAGGGAGCAGAAAAAACAAAATTCCAATACTATCCAGCTCTTTCCTCCAGTCCTTCATAGTTTTCCTGCCATGGGGTCTTTGCACATGCCATTCCTATTGTTTAGAGGCAAACACATTCTCCTGATCTCCACCTAATTAATTCCTGTTCAATCTTCATATCTCAAGACAACCATCAGCTCCTTAAAGCAGCTCTCTTAATTACTAAGTAAAACCTGTAAATTTTAGTCTTTTCTTATTGGTTACTCCCAAGTGCATTGTTACACTTATGTGGTTTTTACCCTTAAGACTTGAATCTTTATAAGGGTAAGGATCAAGTGTCTTCTCTCGGAGTTGGATCTCATCTCTAGCCCTTAGCAGAGGACCTAGTAGGCCCTGTATGTACCAAGCATTTAATAACTATTGAATCAATGAATGATGGAAAACCAAAAGTTAACCAGGATTCCCTATTTCCTTTCCCTAATAATTTTGGTTTTTCAATAACAGTTCCACCTTATAGGAAAATTTTTAACTGTTGTCCAAAAAATTTCACCTGAGTAAACTTAAAGATCTGATTGGCTTTACTGAATGATTCACAAATTGAGAAGCATCCCATGAGGCAACTAAAAGGGAGCTGCAAAGGGCTACAGAAAGGGAGAGCGGTTTAAAGGCAAGACAGGGAAGTCATAAACAATAAAGGGGAAAGGAAAAGATGGCGACAGAGTAGAGAGCAGTGCTGATGGTGTTCTCGAATACCAGAGCAGCTAGAGGACAAGATAGGGAGCGTGAGACATCTTCAGGACCCTAAGAATTGGAGCGGTCAGCATCTGGACACAGGGGAGCACAGCCCAGAGGCAGAGGAGACCAGCAGGACAGTAGGTGAGGCGTTCCCGAACGACTGGCCAGCGAGCCGAGGTCGGGTCTGGGCAGGGGTGGCTCTGCCCAGAGGCGTATGTTTGACTGAGGCCAGCTCCCCGCTCCCTGGCGACTAGAAGTCTCAACAGTGAAGTGTGGGCAGCGAGGGCAAATGCCGTAGGGGACACGGAATTGAACTCTTGCAGGGGAGGAACTATGTAAGAGACTCACTCCAGCAACAGGGAGAGGAGGCTCCTTGCGGGGCTAGAGGCAGAGGAGAAGAGTCCTGCAGGAAGCCAGAGCGGGGAAGTGGGGGAGTGCACCAGCTGGAGTGGCGAGAGGGCCGAAAAAGGTGCTGCTGGGCCACTGGGGAAATGGCAGCTAGAAGCCCCTGCTAGGAGGGAGGCCCAGCCCTGGGCAACCACACAGGCCCCCAGGCTCCACAGAAACTCCAAACAGCAAGCTGGGAATGAGTAGCGGGGGCAACTGACCTGCCATTGCCAGAGACAAAGGCCACACCGCCCACACCTGGGAGGGGCTCATTACAGAGGCCGCTTAAAGGACTCCTCGGAGAGCTGGTAGGCTTGGAGGATTGGCACCCGCCCTGCAGGGGTGGGGCAGTGTAGGTGGACCCTGGGCAGTGTTGACAGACAGGGGCGGCCTCCTCCCAGAACTGTGGTAGCGGGGCCAGTCGTCACAAGGACTGGTGAGGTTGCAGGCTGCTCTGCAGGGGTGCTGGGTGCTCATCACGGGCAGGAACCTCCGCCAGGAGTGGGAGGGGGCAACCTGCGGGATCCAGAATACCAGCAGCCCTAAAACCCAGCCAGGCGGCAGAAGGCCCAGCCTACCTGGGGGCGGACACTCAGAATCACCCCTGACTGTGACAATCAGAGGCCCTGCCATGCACCATGATTGGCTAGAATATAGACTATAGACTGTAAAGTCCTGACCAAGAAAAAGAGGCAACCTCAGGAAAGAAATTGCTGCTAATCTCAAGCACCTGAGTTATACCGAGAGCAATATGAACTATTAAGCCCCAACATATCCTTTTCAAAAGTTATTTCTCACATATTCTTAATCCCCCCCATACCTCAATCCACCTAAATACCCAAGACCCTCCCCCTACTCTTGATTTAAAGTCTACTCACTCTGTGGCTACAACACATTCCCAATCCTCAATCTAAGTATTCCTCCCTTCCACAGCCACCTAAACCCTTTCCTTATTCTTTTCTTGCTTCCTCTTTCTTTTCTTTTGTTTTTCTTTTTTCTTTCCCTTTTCTTCCTGGTAAAGCCCACAGGCTCTGGCTCCGTCTGGACGAATCAGGAAATATAAAGGGTGAACAGACACCTAAACCCTCTCCTTATTAATATTGATTTCACTTTGTCTTGTGACTATCTCCCCTTTTTTTTTTTTTTCTTCTCCCCACCCCTTATCTTCCTGATACAACCCACAGGTTTTGACACCACCTGGACCAATCAGAAATCATAAATGGTGAACAGACACCTAACCCCTTATTTATTAATATTGATTTCTCTTTGTCTTGTAACTTTCTCCCTTTTTTTCTTTCTTTTTTTTTTCTTTTTCTTTTCTTTTTTTTTTTTTTTTCCCCTCTGCTAAAAGCCCTCAGGTCCAGGCTCCATCTGGACCAGTCAGGGATTATTAAGGGTGAACAGCCATCTAAACCCTTTCTTATTATTATTATTATAATTTTTATTTCTTTTTTCCTTTTGTATTTTTTTTCTTTGGTTTGGTTTGGTTAGGTTTTTTTTATTTTTGTGTTGTTTTGTTTTGTTTTTGTTTTTTCTACTAAAAGCCTACAGGCCCAGAATACAACAAGACAGCCCAAATAAAGGACACACCAAGAACAGCAAGTGGAGAAAATCTGGGAGACAGCAACATTGAACTCCACAAATCTCCTTTCACAGAAAGATGCTCAACTAAGGCAAGGAAGCAAAACAGGTTAACCCAAGGAAAGAACAAAAATAAATAAATAAATAAGTAAGTAAAAAGCAAGAACAGACACCCAAAATGGGGAAAAAAAGAATCAGTCCATCATCAAAAGGAAAGGAAGAATCCCCAGAAAGAACACAAAATGAAACACAGGCACCTGGAATATCAGATAAGGAATTCAAAAGAATGATGATAGAGAAGCTCAGTGAGCTCAGCCACATCAAAGAAAACTGTAAACAACTCCAGGAGAACTACAAACAACTCCAGGGAAATTATAAAGAACTCCAGGGAAATTACAAAGAACCTCAGGGAAGTTACAAGGAACTTACTGAGAACTACCACAGCATGAAAAAGGACATGGAAACTATCAATAAGTGCCAGGAGGAAATGAAGAATACAATTTCTGAATTGAAGAATACAGTAGAAGGAATCAACAGTAGGCTAGAGGAAGCAGAGGACCGGATCAGCGAGTTGGAGGATAATGTAGACAAATACTCCAAGACAGTACAAGAGAATAAACAAAGGTTGAATAAGACTGAAGAGGGGTTAAGAGAGCTGCAGGACAACATGAAACGTAACAACATCCGTATCATAGGGATACCAGAAGGAGAAGAGAAACAAGGAATGGAAAACCTGTTCAAAAACGTCATGATAGAAAATTTCCCTAACATGATGAGTGAAAACATCAATCCAGTTCAGGAAGCACAAAGCATCCCAATGAGGATCAACCCAAACAGACCAACACCAAGGCACATTATTATTAAAATGGCTAATTTCAAAGACAAAGAGAGAATCCTAAAAGCATCAAGAGAGAAAAGACAAATAACTTACAAAAGGGCTCCAATAAGGCTATCAAATGATTATTCAACAGAAACCACTCAAGCCAAAAGGGAATGGCAAAAAGTATTTCAAGTAATGTTAAACAAAAGCCTGCAACCAACAATACTCTACCCAGCAAGTCTCTCTTCAAGATACAAGGAGAAATAAGGAGCTTCCCAGACAAAAAAAAAAAAAAAAAGACAGAAAGAATACATCTCTACCAAACCAGCATTGCAAGAAATGCTCAAGGGACTGCTATAAAAATAAGTAAACAAATAAAATGGAAAAACAGAGAAAGCCAAAGAGGAATACAGACACAAAAGGAGAAAATGGCAATGAATAAGTATCAATCAATAATCACCTTGAATGTAAATGGATTAAATGCACCAATCAAAAGACTTAGGGTAGCCCAATGGATAAGACAACATGACCCACATATATGCTGTCTTCAAGGGACCCACCTCAGAACAAAAGATCGACACAGATTGAGAGTGAAGGGATGGAAAAAATATATATCAAGCCAATGGACATGAAAAAAAGCTGGAGTACCAATACTAATTTCAGACAAAATAGATTTTACAATGAAGGACATAAAAAGGGACAAAGATGGACATTGCATAATACTTAAGGGAACAATCCATCAAGAAGAAATAACTCTGATAAACATATATGCACCCAACATAGGAGCTCCGAAATATATAAGGAAAATCTTGAAAGACTTAAAGAAAGACATAGACAACAACACACTAATAGTAGGGGATTTTAATACCCCACTATCAATAATGGACAGATCTTCCAAACAAAAAATCCCCAGAGATGTTGTGGCACTGAACAACACCCCAGAGGAAATAGACCTAACTGAGGTATACAGAGTCTTTTACCCCAAAGAAGCAAAATACACATTCTTTTCAAATGCACATGGATCATTCTTCAAGATAGACCACATGGTATCCCACAAGACAAGTCCCACAAATACAGGAAAATTGAAATCATACAAAGTATCTTCTCAGATCACAATGGTTCGAAACTAGAAACCAAATTCAAGGGAAAAAAAACAAAAATTCTCTAACTCATGGAGAATGAATAACATACTTTTAAGCAATGAAGGGGTCAACAATGAGATCAAAGAGGAAGTCAAAAAGTTCCTGGAAACAAATGACAATGAACACACAACAGCCCAAAATCTATGGGATACAGCAAAGGCAGTTCTCAGGGGAAATTTATAGCTATACAGGCCTTCCAAAAAAGGTTGCAAGAAGTTTATAAAAACAACCTAACCACAAAGCTGCAAGAACTACAGGATCAACAACAAACAAAGCCCAGAGCAAGTAGAAGGAAGGAAATCATCAAGATCAGAGCAGAACTAAATAACTCAGAGATTCAAACTACAATTCAAAGAATCAGCAGGTCCAGGAGCTGGTTCTTTGAAAAAATAAACAAAATTGACAAGCCCTTATCCAGACTCATGAAGAAAAAGAGAGAGAGGACCCAAATAAACAGAATCAGAACTGAAAGAGGGGGAATCACAACTGATACCTCAGAAATAAAAAAGATTGTATGAAATTACTATAAACAACTATATGACAAAAAATATGAAAACCTGGATGAAATGGACACATTTCTGGAAAGGTATAATCTACCAAAACTGAACTCAGAAGAAGCAGAAAGCCTGAATAGGCCAATAACAAATAGTGAAATTAAAGAAGTACTCCAAAATCTCCCAAAGCACAAAAGTCCTGGACCAGATGGCTACACAGGTGAATTTCACCAAACATTTAATGAAGAACTATTTCCTATCCTCCTCAATCTATACCAAAAATTTCAGGAAGAGGGAAGACTCCCAAACTCTTTCCATGAGGCCAATATTATTCTAATCCCAAAACCAGGGCAAGATCCAACTAAGAAAGAAAGCTACAGGCCAATATCTCTGATGAACATAGATGCTAAAATTCTCAACAAAATATTGGCCAATCGGATTCAGCAGTATATTACAAAGATCATACACCATGATCAGGTGGGCTTCATCCCAGGGATGCAAGGATGGTACAACATTCGTAAATCAATCAATGTAATAAACCACATCAACAAATCGAAAGATAAAAACCATATGATCATATCAATAGATGCTGAAAAAGCATTTGATAAAGTGCAGCAACCAATTATGATAAAAGCCCTCAGCAAAATGGGAATAGAGGGAGCATACCTCAACATCATAAAGGCCATCTATGAGAAACCTGAAGCCAACATCATACTTAATGGACAAAAACTGAAAGCTTTCCCCCTAAGATCAGGAATGAGATAAGGCTGTCCAATTTGCCCATTTGTATTCAACATCGTCTTGGAAGTTCTAGCTATAGCCATCAGAGAAGAAAAAGGAATCAAAGGGATCCAAATTGGAAAGGAGGAAGTCAAATTGTCATTATTTGCAGATGATATGATAGTGTACATACAAAACCTGATGGGGTCCACCAAAAACTTACTCAACCTAATAAGCAAATTTAGCAAAATAGCTGGGTATAAAGTCAATATCCAAAAATCAAAAGCATTTTTGTATACCAATAATGAAACAACAGAAATAGAAGCGAAAAAACAAATCCCATTTACCTCAGCAACAAGAAAAATAAAGGACCTAGGAATAAATTTAACTAATGAGGTAAAAGACCTGTACTCAGAAAACTATAGAATATTGAAGAAAGAAATCGAGGAAGATACAAATAAATGGAAGCATATACCATGTTCATGGATGGGAAGAATTAACATCATTAAAATGTCAATATTATCCAAAGCACTCTATAGGTTCAGCATAATCCTAATTAAAATACCAATGACATACTTCACAGAGATAGAAAAAATACTTCTAAAATTTATATGGAGCCAAAACGCCCACGAATAGCCTCCGCAATCTTGAGAAAGAAGAACAAGGTAGAAGGAATCACAATACCAGACTTCAAACATTACTACAAGGCTACTGTCATCAAAACAGCATGGTACTGGCATAATAATAGACATATAGATCAATGGAACAGAATAGAGAGCCCAGAAATTAACCTAGGACTCTATGGTCAACTAATATTTGACAAAGGAGGAAGGAACATCAAATGAAGTAAAAACAGTCTCTTCAACAAATGGTGATGGGAGAACTGGACAGCAACATGCAAAAAGATAAAACTAGACCACCAACGTATGCCATACACCAAAATAAACTCAAGATGGATAAAGGATTTAAACATAAGCAGTGCCACCATAAAGGTTCTGGAGAAAAATATAGGCAGTAAACTTTTGGATATCCTATGCAGAAATATGTTTACTGATACTTCACCAAGGGTAAAGGAAATAAAAGAACGAATCAACAAATGGGACTATATCAAACTGAAAAGTTTCTGTTCAGCTAAAGAAAATATCAGCAAAATTCAAAGGGAACCAATATAATTGCCAATGATACCTCAGACAAGGGTCTGATCTCCAAAATACATAAAGAACTAATGTGACTCAACACCAGGGAGACAGACAAAAAAATGGGCAATGGACCTGAACAGACAACTCACTGAGGAAGATATGCAAAGGGCCCAGAGGCATATGAAAGAATGCTCAACATCACTAGTCTTCAGAGAGATGCAAATTAAAACCACAATAAGATACCACCTCACACCTGTCAGAATGACAATCAGCAGCAAATCAAGAAACAACATGTGTTGGGGAGGATGCGGGGCAAAGGGAACCCTCATACACTGTTGGTGGGAATGTAGGCTGGTGCAGCCACTGTGGAAAACAGTATGAGGTTTCCTTGAAAAACTAAAAATAGGACTGCCTTTTGATCCAGCAATTCCACTACTTGGACTATACCCAAAGAATCCTGAAACACCAATTCATGAGAACCTATGCACACCTATGTTCATAGCGGCACTATTTACAATAGCGAAGTGCTGGAAACATCCTAAGTGCCCATCAGTGGATGATGGGATCAAAAAACTTTGGTACATTTACACAATGGAATTCTATATAGCAGAAAGAAAGAAGGAACTTGTACCCTTTGCAACAACATGGATGGAACTGGAGAGTATTATGCTTAGTGAAATAAGCCAGTCAGTGAAGGA
>PVIW01018434.1:0-11648 GCA_004026585.1 Noctilio leporinus | reverse complement strand
CTTGGGGGGGCATTTTTGGGTGGGGCACTTGGGAGGGCACTTGGGGGGGCACTTGGGGGGGCACTTGGGAGGGGGCTGGCACTGCTGCTGGTTCTGTTGGCAGGACATCTCGGCAGGCAGTTCAGGAGCTGAAGGAGAGTCAGACAGCAAGTCAGCCCCTCACACGGAGATCTACCTTACTGTTTCCCCCTACATTTCTAAAGCCTGTTTAAGGTAAATCATAGGGAAATTATCTCTAAAATAGTTTGTCATTTGAACCAAAGGAACTTTTTCTGAAACAGACATAGATAATCTTTTTTTAACAAAGCAAGACAAAGCGGACAATTGTTTGGCAAGATTGCCCAAAGTCAGTATCCTTCAGTGAAGGTAAAGTTGGCTTCACAGAGTCTCCTTCAAGTCCACTCTGCACCACTCAGAATTCTGAAAATGTCAATCTAGGAGTCAGTGTAAAGCTGCAGAACTCTTTGTTAAGGAACAAGTAAGAATTCCCTTTTGCAGGGCCTTCCCTGATAGCTTTTCAACACATATTATTATCATATCATATATTATATTAAAGTATGATTATATATATATAAATATATATATAATTGAGTTAAACAGCTTATACGATAGCCCTTTGCAATTGTAATATGACGTCTGTCCTGAAAGTGTCGGCCAAGCAAACTGTTTTAATTATAGCAACATTGGCTCGATACTTTCAGAACAGACCTCCTATAGCTAGCGTATATATCATTTAAATAGAGAAGTGAGACAATCTGAGGTGTGAACCAAGTTTGCTGCGTTAGTGAACTGTGGCCAAGATACACACCGTGTACCACACACAGACTCTCCTCCTGCATCTTTCACTTTAGCATCATGAACTTCAACTTGCTAGTGACTATTCAACTTTGGGGCTTCTGATACAGATGTCTAGACAGCACTCCTGACCAACCTAAGGACACTTGAGGAGGTGAGGCCTGTGCGGATCTCTGTGTGTGTCAAGCCCCAAATATGCTTCCTCTTCTCCCACCTCTTGAGAATCCTGTGACCCCCATAGAGGCTTTGGGGATGGGACACAGTAGATTTCCTCCAGGAAAGCTCTTCCTTCTAAAAAGGAAGAATTATTTACCTTGCCTAAACCTGGGACATTCAAAGAGATGCAGAACTAATTTAATTATAGCACAGACACACAGATCATTTGGGTGATTCTAAGCTCTCCTGCCTCACAGTCATCATTTTTCATCAGAATGTCTAGGCTTCCCTTCCCTCCTCAGCTCACCATACCCAGCTTCACTCCCAAGGCCCTGCCTGCTTGCCCTCCTGCTCTGGACTCTTGCCTCTCTGTGGAGACCCTGCTCTGTTCCCGATGGACACTTACCTGGCACACAAGCAGCACAGGGTCAGTCACAACCTCAGGAGGAGTGGATGGGGGTGTTTTGGCTTCAAGGCCCTTTTATCTTGGCCTTGGGCTCTGCCCCAGCAGGTGAGACAGGGCCTGGGCATGAGAGGACGTCCTCCTGCCACCCACATGGCCCTGTGACAGGTGATGACTGGCAGCTACTCCCTGCCCTGCCTCCCTCCATGGTGCTTATGGAGAGAATAGGAATAGGGCTGCTTAGAAATGGGGTGAAGGACAATTCCTACCACCATCTGCCACCTTATTATTTAAGTGGTTCCTGCTTCTCAGTTCTCTCACTTGGACCTTGGTTCCCCAAACTTTCCCCTTCCTCCTGCAGTGTTAATTCATGAGCTCCAGTTCTCCCACTTTAAACTAAGCAGTATAGATGCTTCCAAACTTTTTCACATGTGTTCTAGTCAGTTTGCTGTCATGTTATGATTCAGGGCATCTGTGTGGTTATGTGTATATTTGCATCATTAAAAAATTACACATTTATTTCCATTTTCTTACTCTACACTTGGATTTGTCAATCACTAAGTTTTTCAATTACAGTTGACATTCAATATGACTTTTTATTAGTTTCAGGGGTGCAGCAAGTAGTTTGACATTTATATAATTTGTGAAGGGATATATCTAGTACCCACCTAGCACCATACAGTTATTAAAAATCATTGACTATATTCCGTACGCTGTTCTTTACACTGTGCCTGTTTTGGAACTACCAGTTGTGCTTCTCACTCCATTTACCTTTTACAATCAGCCCACAATCCCCTGTCTTGTATCAACCATCAGCGTTTTCTCTATGAGACTGTTCCTTCTTTGTTTGTTTGTTTTTATTGCTACTTAGAGTCACATATAGGTGAAATCATATAGTTCTTGCCTTTTTTGTCTGACTTCCTTTATAATACCCTTTAGGTCCATCCAGGTTGTCACAAATGGTTGAGTAATATCCCATTGTATATAGGCACACACCACATCTTCTTTATTCATTCGTCATTGATGGGTGCTTAGGTTGCTTCCATATCTTGGCTATCAAACATAATTTTGCAATGAACGTAGCATATATATAAACATAGGGATTCATATATCTTTTCAACTAAGTGTTTTGGGTTTTTAGGGTAAATATCCAGAAATAGAATTCCTGGGTCATAAGTTAATTCTATTTTAATTATTCGGAGAGAACTTCCTATTGTTTTGCATAGTGGCTGCACCATTTGCAATCCCACCAACAATACACTAGGGATCCCTTTCCTCCACATCCTCATTGGTGTCTGTTTGTTGATTTATTGACAATAGCCATTCTGACAGGTGTGAGGTGATATCTCATTATAGTTTTAATTTGCATTTCTCTGATGAATAGTGACATTGAGCCTCTTTTCATATGTCTATCAGCCATCTTTATGTCCTCCTTGGCATAATGTCTCTTCATGTCCTCAGCACACTGTTGAGTTGAATTGTTGGTTTCTTTGGTGTCAAGTTTCAGTTCCTTTAAAAATTGTGGATATTAACCCCTCATTGCATATATTGTTGGGAAATATCTTCTCCCAATTGGTAGGTTTTCTTTTCATTTTGTTTATGGTTTCACCAAAACTAAAAAGTTTTTTCAACAGCCTTTGCTATCCAAAACTTTTAACTTGATGTAGTCTCATTTCTTTTCTTTTTTTCCTTATGTTTTCCTTGGCTGAGAAGATACAACAAAACTATTTCCAAGAGCAGTGTCAGGGTGTTTATTTACTTTTTATATCCTTTAAGGAGTTTTATGATTTGAGATGTTACATTTAAGTCTTCAATTATTTTAAGTTTTCTTCTTGTATAGTGTGTAAGAAGGTGATCTGGCTTCATTTTTTAAAAAATTTTATTATTGTTATATTACATCCATCCCCTTTTTTGCTCCCCTCTGTCCCCCTCCCCCCACACCCATTACCCACAAAGTCAATCCCACCTGTTGTCCATGTTCATGGTGGCTTCACTTTTTTTGCACATATCTGTCCAATTTTCCAAGTACCATTTATTGACTGGACTGTCTTTACTACATTGTATATTCCTGCCTACTTTTTCATAGATTAATTAACCATATAAGCCTGGGTTTATTTCTGCGCTCTCTATTCTGTGCCACTTAGAAATTATCTTTTTTAATAATGCCAGTAGCATTCTGTTTTATTACTTATACTTATGGTATCATTTGATATCAGACAGCATAAGTCCTCCAACTTTGTTTTCTTTCTCATGATGGCTCTGGCTATTTGGGGTCTTGTGTGGTTCCATATAAATTTTAGGATTATTTGTTCTAGATCTGTGAAAAATGTCATTGGCATTTTGATAGGTATTGCACTGAATCTATAAATTGCTTTGGGTAGCATAAACATTTTAACCATGTTAATTCTCCCTATCCATAGCACGGTATGTGCTTCCATTTATTTGTGTATTTTTCAGTTTCTTTCTTCAAGGTCTTATAATTTTCTGAGTACAATTTTGTTTTTAAATCCTTGGTTAAATTTATTTCTAGGTATTCTATTTTTTGATATGATTATATACAAATGCAAGTAATTTCTAAATATTAATTTTGTATCCTGCTATATTACTGAATTTAAAAAACAGTTATAGTTTTTGATAGACTCGTTAGGGTTCTTTCTCTATAGTATTATATTGTTTGCAATTAATGAGAGTTTTGCTTCTTTGGTTTTAATTTGGATGTCATTTAGTTCTTCTTGTATGATATCTGTGGCTAAGACTTCCAGTACTATGTTGAATGAGAGTGGTGAAAGTGGAAATCCCTGTCTTTTCCTGTTTTTCAGGAAAAGCAGTTTAGCTTTTCACCCCTGAGTATGATGATTGCTGTGGGTTTATCATTCATGGCCTTTATTATATTGAAGTGAGTTCCCTCTAATCCCCATATGCTGGGAGTTTTAATCATAAATATGTGCTGGGCTTTGTCAAATGCTTCTTCTGTATCAATGGATATGATCATATATGGTTTATCTTTCATTCTGTTATGTGGTGTATGATGTTAATTGATTTGTGGATATAAAACCAAACTTGCATCTTGGAAATAAACTATACTTGTTCACAATGTATGGTCTCCTTAATATATTGCTGAATTCAATTTGCTGCTATTTTGTTGAATATTTTCATATCTATGCTCATCAAGGATATTGAATTCTAATTTCTTTCTTTCTTTTTTCTTTCCTTTCTTTCTTTCTTTCTTTCTTTTTGTTTGGTAGTATCTTTGTCTGGTTTAGGAATTAAGGTAATACTGGCGTATAAAATGAGCTGGGGAAGCTTCCATCCTCTTGAATTTTGGGGGATAATTTGAGGATAGGTGTTAATTCTTCTTTGATTATTTAATAAAATTCACTTGTGAAGACATTGAGTGCAGGACTTTTGTTTGTTGGGGGTTTTTGATCACTACTTGATTTTGTTAGTAGTTATTGGTCTGTTCAGATATTCTATAATTACTTTACTCAGTCTTGTAATATTGTGTTTCTCGGAATGTATTCATTTCTTCCAGGTTTTCCAATTTGTTGGCAGATAATTGTTAATAGTATTTTTAAATAATTCATTGTATTTCTGTAGAATCAGTTGGCACTTCCCTTGTTTCATTTATTGATCTCAATTATTTGGGTGTTCCCTTGCTTTTTTCTTGATGAATCTGGCTAAAGGATTATTAATTTTGTTAATCTTTTCAAAAATCTACATCTTTGTTGCCTTGATCTTTTGGTTTTGTTAAAGACTCTGTAATTTGTTTATTTCCATTCTGATCTTTATTATTTCCTTCTTTCTTGCCACTTTGGCCTTCGTTTGTGGTTCTTTTTCTAGTTCCTTTATGTGTAAGGTTAGATTGCTTATTTGAAAATTTTCTTGTTTCTTGAGGTAAGCCTGTATTATTGCTCTGTATTTCCCATAGACCTGCTTTTGCTGTGTCACATAGGTTTGGGGTTGTGATGTTCCCATTTTCACTTCTGTCAAGGCATCCTTGGTTTTCCTTCTTGATCTCATTGTGAACCTATTCATTTTGTAGTAACATGTTATTTTGCATCCATGTGTTTGTGTTTTTTGCTCTGTTTCTTTGTTTCTAGTTTATCCCATTGTGGTTAAAGATGCTTCATATAATTTTAGTCTTCTTGAATTTATTGAGATTTGCTTTTTGGCCAAATAGGATGTCTGTTCTGAAAAGTATTCCATGTGTGTTTGAAAAGAATGTATATTCTACTGCTTTAGGATGAAAGGCTTAAAAAAACATTAATTAAATCCACTTGGTCTAATATTTCATTTTAGGCTGCTCTTTTCTTGTTGATTTTCTGTCTGGAAAATCTATCCATTTATGTCAAAAGTGTCTTAAAGTCCCCTACTGAAACTGGATTACTTTGGATCTCTCTTTAAGTTTATCAAGATTTGGTTTATACATTTAGGTGTTCCAATGCTGGCTGTGTAAATGTTTACAGTCTTGTTAGATTGATCCCTTTATCATTATGCAGTGTCCTTCCTGGTGTCTTGTTATAGTCTTTCTTTTACAATCTATTTTGTCTGATACAAATATTGCCACTGCAACTTTTTTTCTTTGTTGATTCCCATCTTCATAAAACAATTTTTTATCCCTTTACTTTGGTCTGGATGTGTTTTTCAATCTGAAATGGGTCTCTTGTAGACAACATTTGTGTGGGTCTAATTTTCTTATCCATCTGACTCCCTGTGTCTTTGATTGGTGCATTTAAGCCATTTACGTTTAAAGTGACTATTGATAGGTACCTAGTTATTGCTATTTTATTATTCATATTTATGTTTCTTTTCTTCCCTTCTTCCTAAAGAAGTCTCTTTAGCATTTCATGTAATACTGGTCTGGTGGTGATTAACTTCATTAGCTCTTTATTGTCTGGGATATGCATGTTTGTTTCTAAGTTTGATGTATGCATTTGGTGACTGCTGCATGGAGCTCATATTCTAAAGTAGACTTCCCTCTTAAAATTAACTCAAGCTCAGAAAAATTACTTAGAAGTTTGTTTGGCAGGTCTGGAGTCAGACATCTTAGGTATATATTCTAGCTCTGAAACTCACTATTTATATAACTTAGGAAAAATTGTTTAATCTCTTTGTCTCAGTTTCTTTATCTATGAGACTGTGATTTTAATAACTTCTACCGCATGAATTTGTTAGGAGTATTGACTACAACAACTTAGGTAAAGCTCGTAGGACTTTGCCTCTCACATTTTATGCACATCAAAGGCTATCATCATTATCACCATCCTCATCATTCTGTTACTCACCTTCTGGATGCATGTTGTGTCAGTCAATAGCTTTTTCTTGTCATGCATGAAGCCAGCATTGGATAGAGCTTTAGAGTTTATAAATAGTTTCTCCAGATGACTTAGGCCAGCAGCATAAGATCAGGAGCATGCAGACAGACATGGTTAGGATACATCATCCTGCAGAGGTCTGGCCCTATGTTGCCTAAGCATGACTCTTGTCTTTCTGCTCAGGTATTATGAAAAGTTTAGTAATAAGGGAGTGGTTAGGATATCAATTCCTTGGCTCACACAAGCAAGTCTTACTCAGCAGTGGAGCATTAATTCTTCAAATAACTGGTCTGAGGGATATGATCCATGACTCCATCCATGTGGTACCCAACTCACCAATCAATGTGATTTAGATCTGGTTGGTAAGTTGGCAGCATATTTGGATCTCGAAGGATTGGTTTGTTGGCTTTGACTATGTAAAGTCAATGACAGAAGTTCAATTCAATAAGAAAATTTTTACTAGACAAATGATTGGCTTTCTATGTCTGCTATTAGGGATGGATAGGGAGCAAACATGATGGAGATTTAGAGTAGAAGTAAAGGCAAATCAAAAGTAACACTGCAATGTGCCCCACGTTGGAAAGTTACAGAAATAACTGTGGTCGTGTCTTTCCTAGTTTGTTTTGACTCCATCTGCCTATGATCTAATTACTGTTCAACACTTCTTTTAAAGTGTTCAATTCTTTTAGAATCAACCTGCACTGATACCAAGTGCTATTGTACATTTCTGCTCCTGAATGAGCACCATCTGTGTTTGAGGACTGTTTTACCCATGAAATTTGTTTTTGTAACATATATTATTAAACGATAGTTTTAAAGTAATAAAGAAAGCATATTTCATGATTTCTTATGCCTAGTAAGCCACAAAACAGTGACCTAAAGCAAAAAATGTGTTAATCCACTTCCAAATAAAACTATTCATGTAGGAAAGAGCTACATTTAAACAAATTTCAAAGGGATAGGACCAACTGAGAAAAAAAATTAGTACACATTTCCAGGAATAAGATTAAAACAGTTGATACACAACAAATTAATAAGAAAAATTCTAATAGAAATGAGAAAGAGGACCTGGCTGGTGGCACAGTGGATAAGGCACGGCCCTACAAACCCAGAGGTTGCTGGTTTGATTCCCCAGCCAGGGCACACAACCAGGTTGCAAGCCAGGTCTCCAACCAGGTCTGTAGCTGGAGGCAGGTGGAAGGCAACCACACATTGATGTCTCTCTCCCTGTCTGCCTCTCTCCCTTCCTCTCTCTCTAAAAATAATCAATGCAATCTTTTTTAAAAAAGAAATAAGGAAAACGGATATACAGGCAATATAAAAACATTATTTTTATATATAACCAATAAATGTGTGAAAAACTAGGAAAAAACTTTATTGTATCTTATCAAATAGACATTTTTAAGTTTTATAAAACTGAGTACCACTATGGAAGAAGAAAGACACTGAAAAGAGGATGTAGATATTATCTTTTTCCTTTCTAAAAGTCAAATTGTGCACCGATTTATTCAGATTATATTTACTAATGAGTATAATAAGTAAAATGTAGAATGTACATACAATTGACCAAGCAATTTCAATTTTAGAGCTTTTATTCTGTGGATATTACCACAAAATGTGTAAGTCCAAAAATGCAAGAATGTTAACTATGATATTTATCTTAAAACTTTGGAACACCCCCAACACCTACATAAATCATGTGCATGCATACAAAGTAATATATAGCAATTAAAATTATTTTGTGGTTTTATATTTAAGCATATTTCGTGGTTCTATATTTAGAATAGCTTCAGTCAAAAAAGACATCCTTTGACTGAAGCTGTTCCATTATTTATTAAGTGAAGAAGCTTCCACAGAATGTGAGCAATACATTGCCAATAACTTTGCATCTCCTTATTTTACATGCTTATTAATTTTGAAAAACTATGTTTCTAAGGTTATAATTTAACAACATTGTTTCAGATATAAAGTATTAAATTCTGAAAGCAACCGTCACATCGAAGGAATACAATGTTAGGGCAACCATAGTTTCTGGACTGCGTTCAGTGTGAACTGCTGAGGAAATTGCAGACTTCAATAGCATCCCTTTATGTACAGTTGACAACATGAAGAAGGTGTATGATGCTGATCCTGATGTTGCCACACCAGCAAGAAAAGTGCATAAGGTACACAAGGATTGCAGAAGTCCAGATATTGTACACAGAACTTGGGAGATCATCCACGAAGATCCTGGAAAGTCAATGTGTTCCGTAGCGAGAGGACTGCAGATGTCGGATGCAAGAGTTTGCAAGATTATTGCTGAAGATATCAGATACAGATCATATGTTCTTAGGAGAGGCCAGTTATGACACAGCAGACAAAGGAAAGACACTTTGAAGAAGCAAGGAAACTGCTAACAAAATGGAAAAATCCCAAAGAAGAAAGCCCTCTGATTTTCTTCTCTAATGCAAAGAATTCTCAGCAGGACCAAATAGTCAACGGAAGAAACAATAGGTGGTTCTGTGAGAATCTTAATGAAGTTCCAATTGCCATGAAAACAAAATTTCCTGCTACAGTGATGGTGTTAGTGTTCTCAGCAATGAAGGAGATATCATGACCCTGAACTTTTTTCCATAAAGGTTGAAGGTGACTGCTGATGTTTACCTTGATCTTTTGAGAGAAGTAGTTGTACCGTGGATGAAGCAAGTTGCAAAAGGACATCATTTTATCTTCCAACAAGATGGTGCACCAGCACATAACACCAAAAAGATGTAAGAATTTCTCAGTGTCAATGTTCCTGAATCCTGGTCAAAGGAAATCTGGCTGCCTAGTTCACCAGATGCAAATCCTTTAGACTATTATGTATGGAGCACTTGTGAGAGAGAAGTGAATAAACAACCTCATTCCAATAAAGAGGCTGTTAAAGCTAAGATGGAAAACATGATGATGTCCATGGATAAAGAAAAATTCATTAAAGCTTGCTCAAGAGTCCAAAGTTGAATCAAGTCTATTATTGCAGCAAATGAAAACTTTTTGAACAATTTAAAAAATAATGACTATGTTTACGTATTTACATATGAGACTAAATTTATTTCAAAATATAACACTTTTGTGGTGTTGTTTACTTTACTAAATGGTTGCCAATTTATCGCATGCACACTATATTGTAAGACACATGGAGAGCAACGATTAGAAAATTAATTTAAAAATAAAACCATATACTGTAGAAACGAAAACATGTTTATCTAAGAATAAATGTCTCAAAAGATGTACAAGTGGAGAAAATTAGAAAACTCTCTTGAAAGACATTAAAGCCTACCATAATGACGGGAAAGATATGTCATAGCTGCCTTGGCCAGCGGCACAGTGGATAAGGTGATAGCCTGAGAACCCAAAGGTTGCTGGTTCGATTCCCCAGCCAGGGCACATCACCAGGTTGCAAGCCAGGTCTCTAGCCAGATTCGTAGGTGGAGGCAGGTGAAGGGCAACCATACATAGATGTCTCTCTCCCTCTCTGCCTCTCTCCCTTCCCCTCTCCCTGAAAATAATAAATAAGACCTAAAAAAAAAAGATGTCACAGCCAAGCATAAAAACAAACATTGTTTCAAAGATGTCATGTTTTTTTCAAGCCAAGCTCTGGACTTCATGTAATTCCAGAAAATTAAACAGGGACTTTAATGGAATGTAACAAGCTGGTTCTATGACTTAAATATAAAACAATAATAGGCCAAAAATACGTGGTATAAAAAGATGACATGGGACTTAAATTGTATTTAAATACAATAGAAGATATTTTGAACTTAATTATAAGTTAAGAATAAAGAAATACAATGAAGTATGTAAAATACATATGAAGAAAAATAAGAAATATGTAACTGTAAATGTTACATAATTTGGAGGTGGTTTTGACTATATTTGTAATGTTTTATGTCCTAATTTGATAGAAGATATATAAATGGATGTTCATTATATTACTATTATTAATATGTATCTGATTAATATGTCATTTCATATTAAACACAGGTAAATTGTATGTGCACATATTTAATAAGGTGTTATTCCATCATATTTTTTATATATTAATATATCCTATATATTCAAATATTTTCAAAATTTATCTTTTCATGTTATCTCATAAAACATTTTATTTTATATGTATACATATTTATTTTCCTTTATAAATCTTCATTTATTTTTATACTTACACTATTTTTTCCCTGAGATAAAATAAACATTTGATTGCAAGTATATCTTTTTTTTTTTTAATTTTATTGTGGTTGTATTACATCCATCCCCTTTTTGCTCCCCTCTGTCTACAAGTATATCTTTATACTTTTATTTTCCTCAAGTATATAATAACTACTTACTCCCATGAAATTAATCTCGGCATACATTGTTCTTAGGGTTTATTTCTTTATTAATTAACCAAATTCCCTAACTCTAGATCTTAGACAGCCATTTCTTTTTTCCTTTATTTTTTCTAATTTTTTTGATTTCCAAAGACAGAGTAAGGGAGAGAGGAAGAGAGGGAGAGAAACATCAATGTATGGGTGCCTTTCACCTGCCTGTAGCTGTGGATCTGGCTGGAGACCTGGCTTGCAACCTGGTTATGTGCCCTGGCTGGGGAATCGAACCAGCAACCTTTGGGTTGGCAGGCCAGCACCTTATCCACTGAGCTACCAGCCAGGGCAGATGACTATTTCTTCCCCATTGATGACTTACACATTTGAAATCTTTATGGAACTTCTATTGCATTCAGGAACCAGTTTGCAATGGTCTCAAGGTCTGGAGATTAAGTGCATGAATGTTACAGGCTGAAAGTTAAATTCTTTATCAACCTGGGACCTGTGGTGGATTGGAAAAATTACCCACATTTCTGGAAACCATGGGAAATTAAGGGAATCTCCTAGGACTAAGACCTTGGTAAGACCTTGGTACCCTGTTCTATTGATTCTTTCCTGCTAGGTGCATCCCAGACTTGGAGGATGTGGAGAAGTAGG
>PVIW01018433.1:0-11648 GCA_004026585.1 Noctilio leporinus | reverse complement strand
ATATAGATCAATGGAACAGAATAGAGAGCCCAGAAATTAACCCAGGACTCTATGGTCAACTCATATTTGACAAAGGGGGAAGGAACATCCAATGGAGTCAAAACAGTCTCTTCAACAAATGGTGTTGGGAGAACTGGACAGCAACATGCAAAAAGATAAAACTAGACCACCAACTTACACCATACACCAGAATAAACTCGAGATGGATAAAGGATTTAAACATAAGCAGTGCCACCATAAAGGTCCTGGAGAAAAATATAGGCAGTAAACTTTTGGATATCCTACGCAAAAATATGTTTACTGATACTTCACCAAGGGCAAAGGAAATAAAAGAACAAATCAACAAATGGGACTATTTCAAATTGAAAAGCTTCTATTCAGCTAAAGGAAAGATCAGCAAAATTCAAAGGGAACCAACTGTATGGGAAAACATAATTGCCAATGAGACCTCAGACAAGGGTCTGATCTCCAAAATATATAAAGAACTAATGTGACTCAACACCAGGGAGACAGACAGCAAAATTTAAAAATGGGCAAAGGACCTGAACAGACAACTCACTGAGGTGGATATACAAAGGGCCCAGAGGCATATGAAAGAATGCTCAACATCACTAGTCATCAGAGAGATCCAAATTAAAACCACAATAAGATACCACCTCACACCTGTCAGAATGGCAATCATCAGCAAATCAACAAACAACAAGTGCTGGCGAGGATGTGCGGCAAAGGGAACCCTGGTGCACTGTTGGTGGGAATGTAGGCTGGTGCAGCCACTGTGGAAAACAGTATGGGGTTTCCTTAAAAACCTAAAAATGGAACTGCCTTTTGATCCAGCAATTCCACTACTTGGACTATACCCAAAAAATCCTGAAACACCAACATAAGAACCTATGTACACCTATGTTCATAGCAGCACTATTTACAATAGCCCAGTGCTGGAAACAGCCTAAGTGCCCATCAGTGGACAATTGGATCAAAAAACTTTGGTACATTTCCACAATGGAATTCTATATAGCAGAAAGAAAGAAGGAACTCGTACCCTTTGCAACAACATGGATGGAACTGGAGAGTATTATGCTTAGTGAAATAAGCCAGTCAGTGAAGGACAAATATCATATGTTCTCACCCATTGCTGGATAATAATGAACAAAACTAACATCAAGCAAAACAGAACCAAATATATGTTAATCAGCTTAACAACAACCCACAGCCTTGGGACCAACTCAGAACCAAATATATGAATACAGTGAATAGGCCTTCAGTGGTCAGAGGAAAGGGGTTTGGGGGGAGCGGGGAGGCAGAGGCAAGAAAGGGGTGCAGCTTAGACAAGAACCTAGTATAAAGGAACCATGGACATGGACAACAGGTGGGATTGACTTTGCGGGGAATGGGTAGGTGGGGAGGAGAACAGAGGGGAGCAAAAAGGGGATGGATGTAATACAAGAACAATACAGTTAGATTCCTACCAGTCACATTGTGTTAAAGCATCCTCTTATGGTCTGCCTATGGTTATAAGGTTTGTTTCCAGGGTGTGTTCTGTTGGTTAATCCAGATGATTTTTTCACAATTTAGTTGTAATTCCAGATTGGTCCTGGGAAGAGTTTGGTCCTAGACATAAGCTCCACTTATTCCTCTGCCATCTTGGTCCGGAGTCTAACATTTCCTTTTAGTACTGAATAATGGTCCACTTGAAGGTTTCCATTTTCCTCTTCTTCCTCTTCTCTTTCCTCCTTCTCTTCCTCCACTTATTCTCTATCATCCTTACCATAACCATCATCACTATGTGCCAGGCATTATTCCAATTGTGTTACATATATTAATTTATTTAATGCTTATAACAACGTTATAAGAAAGGTACTAACTGTAATATTTTATTGAAGAAATATGCTTAAGCAATTTCCCCAAGGTCTCAAAGCTAATAAATGATGGAATAAAATATGATTTCATGCCTTGGCTGGTGTGACTCAGTGGATTGGTGCTGGCCTGTGAACCCAAAGATCACTGGTTTGATTCCCCAGTCAGGGCACATCACCAGGTAGTAAGCCAGGTCTCCAGCCAGGTCCTTAGCTGGAGGAAGGTGAAAGGCAACCATACATTGATGTTTCTCTCCATTCCTTCCTTCCTCCCTGCCCTTTTCTCAGAAAACGATGAATAAAAATAGATAGATAGATAGATAGATATGATCTCAGGTAGTCTGGCTCTAGAGCTCATGCCCTGAACCACTTCATGTAAACATGCATGATATAATTTTCAGTGCCTAATCTTGTAATGAATTCACAGTACTATACTGAACTACATAATTATATATACACATCCACACACATAAAATATATAATTGAATCAGATATACTCTTTATTATTTCTCAAGAATAGTAACTCATGAGTCTACATATTGTGTTCTTTTACTTTCATGTACTTCACTAAATATTTAATGAGTATCTTTTTTAAAGATTTTCTTTATTATTTTCAGAAAGAGGGAAAAGGAGAGAGGCAGAGAGCGTGAGGGATATCAATGAAAGGTGGTTGCCTTTCACCTGCCTCCGGCTATGGACCTGGCTGGAGACCTGGCTTGCAACCTGGTTATGTGCCTTGGCAGGGAACTGACCCAGCAACCTTTGGGTTTCCAGGCCGGTGCCTTATCCACTGTGCCACCAGCCAGGGTAATTAGAATTATCTTTTTTGAAATTCAGTAATATGTGTCTGCATAAGTGTAATTGATAACATCAATAACTAGACTCAGCATCTAATCCTCAATTCATGTTTAATTCTCCCTATTATACAGTATTTCCAAAATAACTTCAGATATTTTAGTCAAACTTACTTAGCTTCTTCAATCCAACCCTTCTAGAGAAAGCTCCATTTGAAAGGTACATACCTAGCTATCCTAAAATGTTGATAATTGAGCAGACTAACAGAGCATGACTGTAGGGACAAATGACCCTGGGATTTTCACAGTGCTGATCACCTTTCTCACCAAGGACAACATGGCTAATACTTTTCTCATGTGGATCCCTCTGAAAGAACAAGGAGAAACCTCTGCAACCTTCCCATGCCAACACCCCTAAGGTACCAAGCCTCTGATATTACTATATAAAATGTATAATGAGGTTTCAATAACTATTTAGATAACAAAAAATAACACTAGGGCAGATCACTAAAAGCTTAATGTTTGAGTCCTATATTTTGACATTAATGTACATTTAATAGGAACAAGAGTAAAAGAAGGGGAATACTATTCCCTTACTCCATTACCTCAGAAAATGTGTTAAACCTCAGAAAATGTGTTAATTTCTTAGTGACTTGATTTCTCACTGGATTTGGAATCCTGATGAGTGAGACCATAGGAAGAATTGTTGAGTAAACACAAATACAATTATAAAATATAGTCTGATCCTCAAATTACTCCTAGTAAAGAGATGGGTGATCTCACAATTTGAACTCCAAAAACAATTTGATCTCTACAATTTGTTATTGCTCCAAGCTTAGGAAAAATCAGTATATATTGCTCAAAAGTATAATGAGGAACTGAAGGAACAAAATCACTTAGAACAATTCTGGATAATACACTAATTCAGAAATATACTCTCCAGGATTAATTAAGAATGAGCACCCTGGCTGGTGGCTCAGTGGATAAGGTGCCGGCCTGCGAGCCCAAAGGTCGCTGGTTCGATTCCCCAGTCAGGGCACATGGCCAGGTTGCAGGCCAGGTCTCCAGCCAGGTCCTTAGCTGGAGGCAGGTGAAAGGCAACCATACATTGATGTCTCTCTCCCTCTCTGCCTCTCTCCCTTCCCCTCTCTGCCTCTGGAAATAATAAATAAAATCTTTTAAAAAAATAAAAATTAAAAAAAAAAAAAAAAAAAAAAAAAAAAAAAAAAAAAAAAAAAGAATGAGCACAACTGTCAGTATTGTATCCAACTCATAATAAATGTTGTTGCTAAAAATAATTGACCTGACCATGGCTATAAACTGCTCATATGACAGAATTTAGATCTGCAAAAAACATTTTAATAAAGGAAAAAATGATCCAGGAAAATTGGACTTAGAAAATACTACTGCAGGTAGGTAGGCATGGCTAATCCCCTCACACAACCACAACAAAAATTACAACTAGACTATAAAACAAATATCACTCATAATCATCAGAAAACTGAACTATATGGAAGTCTGACAACCAAGGATTCATCCAGATGGGTAGGAGGGAAAGAGATACAGGGACACACACAGAGGTGTGGAGACATGGAATGGGCAATGCCACACCTACACCTGTGGATAAAAATTGGAAGTGAAGGACTTCCAGCAAAGACGGAGGTATAGGTAAACACACTGCATCTCCCTCACAACTAGAAGTTTACATCTACCTCAAAACTAAATAAAAACAACACAGACATTTCAGAAAAATCAAACTACATGGAAGCACAACAAACAAAGAAGTAAAGAAATACTCAGGCAGACAGGTAGGAGGGGCAGAGTTAGGTAGGAGAGCAGCAGCAGCACCAGAGCTGCAGCCACAGTGAAAAGCGCAGTCAGACATTTAAATCAGGGAAGAAATCCCAGGGCCAGACCATGCAACCCATGTTTCCAGAGCCAGGGAGAAACAGAGACACATTGCTTCTGACTTTTAAAACCAAACCAGTGAGGGGTGGGATGGGAGAAGAAACTGCCAGTCTCAACAGGCAAGAAGCATTGTTTCCTTTAAGACCCCTTTCCTACATATAATGTGACCACATGGTGAAACAGGTCACCCTGCACTGATGAATTCCTAAGGCTCCACACATACAGTGTAACAGTTGCAACAGAACTACCTAAGACTCAGAAGCAAACACAGAAAGCTGTCAAGCTGAAGGTACAGAGAAGTATGACCCAAAAGAGGGAGCAGATCAAGGTGCCAGTGGGAGAACTAAGCAATGGAGAGATAGCCAATCTAACAGACAAGAGATAGCTAGCCTAACAGACACAGATTTCAAAATGCTGGTGATTAAGATGCTCACAGACTTGACAGAAATGCTTAAATACAGCAAATGCAAAAGAGAAGTGAAGGCTAGGCTATGTAAAATTAAGAAAAATCCACACAAAATCAAGGGTGAAGGAAAGGAAACCAGGGTACAAATTAATGATTTGGAACACAAGGAAGAAATAAACAATCAAGCAGTAAAGAATGAGGAAACAAGAACTGAAAAAAAAAAAAAAAAAAGAGGAGAATTTTAGGAACCTCTAGGAAAACTTTAACGATGCCAACATCCAAACCATTGGGGTGGCAGAAGGAGAAGAGGAAGAGCAAAAAATTTAAAACTTACATGAAAAAATAATGAAGGAAAACTTCCCTAATTTGGTTAAGGAAATATACATACAAGTCCAGGAAGCAGAGTCCCAAACAAGCTGAATATAAATTGAAAAACACTGAGACTCATCATAATTAAAATGCCAAAGGTTAAAGAAAAAGAGAGTCTTAAAAGCAGCAAGAGAAAAAAAGAGAGTTACCTACAAGGGGTACCTAAAAGACTATCAGCTGATTTCTCAAAAGAAACTTTGCAGGCAAGAAGTATTCAAAGTGATGGAAAAGACCTACAGTCAAGATTACTCCATCCAGGGAAGCTATCATTTAGAATGGAAGGGCAGATACAGTGCTTCCCAAACAAGGTAAAGCTAAAAGTGTTCATCATCACCCAGCCATTGTTATATAAAATATTAAAGGGACTTATTTATGAAAAAGATCAAAACTATAAACATTAAAATGGCAATAAAGCCCCGGCTGGTGGCACAGTGGATAAAGCACTGGCCTGCAAACCCAAAGGTCTCTGGTTCAATTCCCAGCCAGGACAGATAACCAGGCTGTAAGTCAGGTTTCCCACCAGGTCTGTAGCTGAAGACAGGTGAAAGGCAACCATACATTGATGTTTCTCTCCCTCTCTCCCTCCTCCTCTCTCTAAAAATAATAAATAAAATATTTTTAATAAAATAAAATGGCAATAAACTCACAACTATCAACAATTGAATCTATAAAACAAACTAAGCAAACAAGAACAGAAACAGAATCATAGATATGGAGATCATTTAGATGGTTATCAGTTGGGAAGGGAAAGGGGGAGGATGGAAGAAAGGTGCAGGGATTAAGAAATACAAATTGATAGGTACAGAATAGTCAGGGTGATGTTAAGAATAATATAGGAAATGGAGTAGCCAAAGAACTTATTTGCATGACCCATGAACATGTATTAAGGGATGACTGCTAGAGGGAATTGAGGCGGGGTACTGGTGGAGGCAAGCAAAGAAGAATATTAAGACAACTATAACAGCATAATCAATAAAAATATCCTATATAAAAACTGAAAAAGGTAATTGGAGCATCCTGGTGGAATGAGAAGGCCCTTTTGCATGTCCCTTAAAGTTACAGGTTAGACAACTATAATTCAACAAAAGATCCTCTGCTTAACACACAAACATGCATGTACTATACATTGGTACATCTGAAGCTATGTATATTGGAGTGAGTATCAAGGGGTATGATGTGGGAATGACAAAGATGGAAGCCACAGATGCAGTTTAGCACCTTCCACAACCCCAGCTGACATGACAATAGTTGGGGAGTCAGACTGCGGGCCTTACACTGTGACCCAGAGAGTAGGAGGGGAAGACGTAACATACCTACTTAAGAAGCAGATTCCCATTGCAGCAGAACCCAGTAGCAGTAGCAAAGACTCAGCACAGTGGTCTGGCAGCCACTGTCTCAAGGTGACCATTACTACCAAGCAGGCAAATCCTCAGACTCTTGGTGAACATCACTGATAACGAGACAAAGATTTGGACTCACAGCAGCCATTACTGACAAAGAGGCAAATCCACAGATTCATGAACCAGCCTGCCATAGCTGTGGAACTTGGGAGAGGCAGCAAGATGCCTCAGCCAGCACAGCATGGATGGTGTTTATTGGTAACAAAGTGGCAACAAAAGGGCTCACATGCTCAGAGCCCCATTGCCCACCACATCTGACCAGGGTGACCTCCTGAAACAGAGGTGACCCAGACACAGAGCAGAGACTCCACCCTAGGAGAGACATTTTCCACAAAGCAACACAACCCCAATTTCCCAGAGGGTCAAGTAGTACAAAGAAAACAAAAACTTGTACTATATCACCATCTACTGGAAAACAAAGAAAAGAGCAAAACAGTTCCTAAATAAGTAGGCAGAGAAACAATCTGGCCAATGCCATAAATAACCAAGGTAACAAGATAGCACAGTAAGAAATTACAGTCTCCAGAAATCAAACTCAAAGACATGAAAGACTATGATTTAAATGACAAAGAATTCTGAATTACAGTTATTGAAAAACTCAATAAAATACAAGAAAACTCAGAAAGTCACTTACATGAGCTTAGGAATAAAATTAACAAAGAAAAGGAATACTTTACCAAAAAGATCAAGATAATTTTTAAAAAAATGGAAATTCTGTAGCTGAAAAAAAATTAATGGGAGGAAGAATGCATTAGGGACCATTAGAAATAGAACAGACCGGATGAAAGAATTAGCAAGACTGAAGACAAAAACCTAAAATCACTAGGTGGAAAAAGAGAATTAAAAATCTAAAAAATAAAAGAGCTCCAACGAACTATCTGACTCCATTAGAAAGAGCAACATAAAGATGAGTGTACCAGAAGGAGATGAAAATAGAAAGCCTAGTCAAAGAAATAATTGATGAGAACTTTTCAAACCTATAGAAAGAACTGAACATTCAAATACAAGAAGCTATCAGAACAACTGATCATCTCTGTGCAAAAAGAAATTTTCCAGGACAGATTATATTTAAAACTGTCAAAAGTGAATGACAACAAATTCTTAAAGCAACTGGGGCAGGAGGGGAGACTGCAGCCTACAAAGGTAATCCTGTTCGATTATGACCAGATTTTTTCTGTAGAAATCTTGAAAGCCAGGAATTAATGGGATTAAAATATACAAACACATTGAGAGAAATCAGAAGCCAAGAAAAATACATCCAGCAAAGTTATTTTTTATGTGTGAATTAGTCCTCACATATCAATTATCAACCTAAATGTAAATGGACTGAAATCTCCAATCAAAAGTCACAGTGTAGCAGGATAAATTAAAAAACAAAATTCAACTATAAAAGTTAGCCTCAGGAGAGCCTTTTCAGATCCAAAGGACCATTGGTTTGATTCCCAGTTAGGGCACATGTCTAAGTTGTGGGCCAGGCCCCCAATTTGGGGTGCACAAGTCAACTACCCATGGATGTTTCTCTACCTCTTTCTCCCTCCCTTCCCCTCTCTCCAAAAATACATTATTTTTAAAATGCAATCTCCCTTTCCTAATTAGTCATGTTTCTTAGCATATATGTTTGCTTTATGTAGATGGTATATATAAAGTTTTCTGTTGGAATATGGTGAAAAACAATGTAGGCTTTTCAGCCTAGGCTTTTCAAGCTTCTTCTGCATAAGTTACTTCTTTCCAGTGTCCTAAAGGCCTGCTGCTGGTGCCAAAGCAACTTGCATCCAGCTAGAGGCACTGAGCACAGCACCCAGTTAGGGAGAGGGGGAAGGAATGTTCTGGACAGGATTGGGGTGCTGGGTATAGCAGCACTTAATAATATCCAGATGCCCACCTGTTTATCCTCAGGCATGAGCAGAAAATAACTTCATTCAGAGCACTAGTGACTTAATGAACTACCATGTAACCTCTTTTTAAAAATCAGCCCATAATTTACACAGTTCAGACCATGCAAATATTTTAATATAATTGAAGAGTGAATATTCTTAGATTGATATGTTAAAATACTATCATTGATTAATTAAACAATCTGCATCAGATTGTGATTTAAATCATTCATATTATTTCATGAAACCACAACTCTGGTGCGGTGAACATGGCCTTTACAGAAAAATCTTAAGATTACAGGGGCTAAGGACTTAAACATAAGCAGTGCCACCGTAAAGGTCCTGGAGAAAAATATAGGCAGTAAACTTTTAGATATCCTATGCAGAAATATGTTTCCTGATACTTCACCATGAGCAAAGGAAATAAAAGAACAAATAAACAAATGAGACTATATCAAATTGAAAAGTTTCTGTTCAGCTAAAGAAAACACCAGCAAAATCCAAAGGGAACCAACTGTGTGGGAAAACATATTTGCCGATGATACCTCAGACAAGGGGTTGATATCTAAAATATATAAAGAACTAATGGGATTCAACACCAGGGAGACAGACAGCCCAATTAAAAAATGGGCAAAGAGACAACAGGTGGGATTGACTTTGGGGGAATGGGTGGGTGGGGAGAGGGACAGAGGGGAGCAAAAAGGGGATGGATGTAATACAACAACAATAAAATTTAAAAAAAAAATGGGCAAAGGATCTGAACAGACAACTCTCTGAAGAAGACATACAAAGAGCCCAAAGACATATGAAAAAATGCTCAACATCACTAGTCATCAGAGAGGTCCCAATTAAAACCACAATAAGATACCACCTCACACCTGTCAGAATGGCAATCATCAACAAATCAACAAACAACAAGTGTTGGCCAGGATGTGGGGGAAAGGGAACCCTGGTGCACTGTTGGTGGGAATGCAGGCTGGTGTAGCCACTGTGGAAAACAGTATGGGGTTTCCTTAAAAAACTAAAAATGGAACTGCCTTTTGATCCAACAATTCCACTACTTGGACTATACCCAAAGAACCCTGAAACACCAATTCATAAGAACCTATGTACCCCTATGTTCTTAGCAGCGCTATTTACAATAGGCAAGGCTGGAAACAGCCTAAGTGCCCATCGGTGGATGATTGGATCAAAAAACTTTGGTACAATTACACAATGGAATACTACACAGCAGAAAGAAAGAAGGAATTCCTAACCTTTGCAACAACATGGATGGAACTAGAAAGTATTATGCTTAGTGAAATAAGCCAGCCAGTGAAAGACAAATACCATATGATCTCACCCATTTCAGGACAATAAGGAACAAAACAAACAAACTAGCAAAACAAAACCAGATACATGAATAACAATGAATAGACCTTCAGTGGGCAAGGGGAAGTGGGGAGGGAGGAGGAGGAGGCAAAGAAGGGGAGAAGTTTAGTCAAGGAACTAGCATGGAAGAACCATGGACATGGACAACAAGGGGGATTGACTTTGGTGGGGAGTGGGTGGGTGGGGAAGGGGACAGAGGGGAGTAAAAAGGGGATGGATATAATACAACAACAATAAATTAAAAAAAAAAAAAAAAAAGATTACAGGGGCTAACTGATCCAAAGTCACAGGGCATGGGACAAAATGGTATTTGCACCAGGACTTGCACTAGTTTCCTCTCTGCTGCTCTTCATTTATCATTACTATAATGTTCAGCTTAGAGCCTTATGTGCTAGTGGGTAATTAAGCTATATCAGTAAGGAGGCAGATGAGGTCCCACAAACTTGGTTATCCATCCAATAATCAAGATCAAATTGATCACAATTTATATTTACTTATAATCTTCAATGTTATCATCTACATTCATACACTAAATGAGTAGAATGAGGACTTAATACCCAGAGGGCTTCAAAACAAGCACCTCAACCTGTTTGGTAAAGTAGAATTTTCATCTCATAAAAAGCTATTCAATTTCTGGCAGTCATGATTTCAATAATTTTTAATTCAAATAGATGATTTTAACATTTCTTCACAGCCTAATACACTTTCAAAAACTGGCATTTTTAATAATGTCAAATAAGAAACCATCCAATTTTTGGTATCAGTTTCAAAAATACTTGGGAGACATATATTTTTATTTCAGAGACTATAACTCAATTTTCAAATAAATTTATAAACAATTTTACAACTTTATTACTGTGATGATCACTACCACCATAGCTAAGTACTCAGACATCAATCTCAGGAGCAAGCACAGCCAAACACATGAGGACACTGTTATCAGGGAAAGCAACAGTGATAGGTTGAGAAAAAGACCTACAAATCAGATGAAGAAGTTAGGAGAGTACCCAGGTTAATGAAGGGAACAAGAATAAACAGGGGTTGAAAGGAGTCAGCACACCAAGCTGCTGAAGCAATAGCTCAAGAGTGTCCTTCAAATTCTTGGTTATTGATTGATTTCAAAGGAAATAAAGGGGTCACTGTGGGGGACCCCTGACCCGCAGAGATCCCCTGGTGCCTCAGACTAAATGAACCTTCCCAGGCAGCATGTGCTAGGAGAAAGAAGGCTGACCAGTGTCTGATTGACAAAGGCCTCAATGGACCACCCTCAAAGGTTTTTATTGATCACACAAGGTTGGGGGTGCACATACACACCACAAATCATTACCACAGAAGAGTACAAAAGAAAGGAAGTTGTTGACTTTAGATAACAATAGAAGGAATGTAACCATCTACTTCAGGCTATGGTCTGTCAGACAAGGTGACTTTAAGAACTCCAGGTGGCCCACAGAGTTTTAGGGAGGGTGAGATTACATGTGGGTTAAGGTTTAACATCTACTGCAGGCAGGAGCAATACACAAGTCAAGGAAGTTTAAGTCACAGGCAGACTTCAAAGGATGTATGGAATATTCCCAAGCACAGATTCATACTGAGGGACCCCCTTGGAGCATTGGGGCCTGTGTGCACCCAGCTTTGTCAGGTCTTACAGGCTTGGCCTAGCCTGCATGGGGCTC
>PVIW01018432.1:0-11653 GCA_004026585.1 Noctilio leporinus | reverse complement strand
TTTTTTTCATGTTTTGTCAACTCTAGAAATAAAAGAATATGACACAGTCCCTATCTCTGAGAGACTAATTACAATTAACACCATAAAAATGTATGTGCAAATAGTTATAGAATTACCAAGTCAAGAGAAATTCATTTAGCTGGTGAAATGAGTGTGAGCTTCAAGAGATGAATTTAGACTTGAGCAATTAAGAGTAAAGAGATCAGATGAGAGAAGGGGAAGCCAAGTAAGAAAAGAACACAAACAAGGGTCTTGAAAAGTTTGATTTTATTGTTAACCCATTCATTACTTAAAAGCATGTTATTCAGTCTCCATGAATTAGAGTGTTTTTGTTTTTTTCCCTTGAGATTGGTTTCTAGTTTCAAGCCATTGTGATCTGAGAAGATGCTTGGTATGATTTTAATTTTCCTGTATTTGTGGAGGCTTGTCTTGTGACCTACTGTGCAGTCTTTCTTTGGGAATGTTCTATGTACATTTGAAAAGAATGTGTATTTTGCTTCTTTGGGGTGAAAGGTTCTGTATATATCAGTTAGGTCCATTTCCTCTAGAGTGTTGTTCAATGCCACAATATCCTTGGTGTTTTTCTGTTTGGAAGAACTGTCCATTGTTGATAATGGGGTATAAAAATCCCCTACTATCACTGTGTTGCTATCTATATCCTTCTTGAAGTCCTCCAAGATTTTCCTTATATATTTTGGAGCTCCTATATTGGGTGCATATATGTTTATCAGAGTTATATCTTCTTGATGGATTGTCCCCTTAGGTATTATGATATGTCTTTCTTTGTCTCTTTTTATGGACTTCATCATAAAATCTATTTTGTCTGAAATAAGTATTGCTACCACAGCCTTTTTTCCATGTCCATTTACTTGATATATATTTTTCCATCCTTTCACTTTCAATCTGTGTCTATCTTTTGTTCTGAGGTGGGTCTCTTGAAGACAGCATATATGTGGGTTATGATTTCTTATTCATTCGGCTACCCTGTGTCTTTTGATTGGTGCATTTAATCTGTTTACACTTAAGGTTATTATTGATACTTATTTATTGCCATTTTCCCACTTTGTACCTGTGTTCCTCTCTGTCTCTCTCTGTTTCTTTATTTTTTAAAAAGCAGACCCTTTAGCATTTCTTGCAATGCTGGTTTGGTAGAGATGTATTCTTTTAGAGCTTTTTTTTTTTTGGTCTGGGAAACTCCTTATTTCTCCTTCCATTTTGAATGAGAGCTTTGCTGGGTAAAGTATTCTTGGTTACAGGTCTTTGTTTTCCATTACTTGGAATATTTTTTGCCATTCCCTTCTGGCTTGTATTGTTTTTGTTGAATAATCATTTGATAACCTTATTGGAGTCCCCTTATGTTACTTGCTGTTTCTCTCTTGATGCCTTTAGGATTCTGTCTTTGTCTTTGAAATTTGCCATTTTAATTATAATGTCTTAGAGTGGGTCTGTTTGTATTCATCCTCATTGGGACCCTCTGTGCTTCCTGAACTTGAGTAATGTTTTCATTCATCATGTTTGGGAAGTTTTCTATCATTTTTTTGAATAGGTTTTCCATTCCTTGTTTCTCTTCTCCTTATGATATTGACATTATTGTGTTTCATGTTTTCCTTCAGCCCTCTTTAAACCTCTTCCTTCGCCCTGGCTGGTAGCACAATGGATAAGGCGCCAGCCTGCAAACCCAAAGGTTGCAGGTTCGATTCCCCAGCCAGGGCACATAACCAGGTTGCAAACCAGGTCTCCAGTCAGATCTGTGGCTGGAGGCAGGTGAAACACAACCATACATTGATGTCTCTCTCCCTCTCTGCCTCTCTCCCTTCCCCTCTTTCTAAAAATAATGAAATAAAATCTTTAAAACAAAACAAAAAACCTCTTCATTCTTGTTCAGCCTTTTTTCATTCTGTTGCACTGTCTTGGAATATTTTTCTACATTGTCCTCCAGCTGGCTGATCTGATCCTCTGCTTCCTCTAACCTGCTGTTGATTCCTTCTACTGTATTCTTCAATTCAGATATTGTATTATCCATTTCCTCCTGGCTCTTACTGATAGTTTCTGTGTCCTTTTTAATGCTGGTGTAGTTCTCAGTAAGTTCCTTGTAGCTTCCCTGGATTTCTTTGTAATTTCCTTGGGGTTGTTTGTAGTTTTCTTTGAGGTGGCTGAGCTCATTGAGCTTCTCTATCATCATTTTATCGAATTCCATATCTTATAGTTTGCTTGCCTCTGTTTCATTTAGTGATCTTTCTGTGGATTTCTCCTTTTTTTTTGGTGATGGACTGTTTCTTTTTCTCCCCATTTTTAGGTTTCATTGTAATCCAATCAGACTGTGATCATCTGCCAGGTTAAGGAACTGCTAGGCTGGAAGGACTAATTTAGTTATAATCTTATCAATCTGTAATCCACCACCAGGCTCAGATGCTGCTTGGGGTGACAGACTGATTCAGTTGTAAATCAGTAATAAATCAGCTACCAAACTCAGGCCCTGTTGGGCTAGACAGAGAGGTTCAATTGTAATCCAAAGGATCAGTCACCAGCTCAGGTGTAGCCTGGTGGGATAGATTCAGATGTAAATCAATGAATTTGTTATTAGCCACAAGGCTCAGGTGCCACTGGTCTAGGCAGCAAAATCCAATTGTAATCCAATTAATGAGTCTGTGTTCAGCCACCAGGCTCCGGAGCTGCTGGGCTAGACAGCAAGGTTCAATTGTAATCCAATGAATCTGTCATCAGCCACCATGCTCAGGAGCTGCTGGGCTAGACAGCAAGGTACAGTTTTAATCCAATGAATTTGTGATTAGCCACCAGGCTCAGGTAAGGCTGGGCTCGACTGAAAGATTCTATTGTAATCCAATGAATCTGTGATCAGCTGCCATGCTAAGGGGCCCCTGGGCTAGATTGAAAGATTCAATTGTAATCCAATGAATTTGTGATCAGCCTCCAGGCCCAGAAGCCAGTGGGTGGGACAAACCAACTCAGTTGTAAACCAATGAATCCACCAGGCTCAGTTGCCACTGTCCAGGGCTGATTGACTGACCCAGCTGTAAGTCAGAGAAAATGTAATCAGCTGCCAGGCCCTGGTTCTGCTGGGCGAGAGATACCTGAATAGTTAGGTGCCAACTATTGTATCTATGCTCAGACACGGCTGTGCGGGAGAGGTTTATTTAGATGTAAATCAAAGAATTGTGATCAGGCTCCAGGCTCAGGCACTGCTGCGGGGAGCAGATTGCTTCCAGTGGGTGGGGCTATGAGGACTGTCCTAAGGAAGCTGCTTGGCCTAGCGCAGTCCATCAGTGAGATGTGGGTGGTGAGTCACCACCGGGATCCCCACAGCCGCTTCCCCACTTCTATCCTCCAAGCCACCACTGCAAACTCTCCCCACATGTCTCCAGTCCTCTCTGCCCTCCCTCCACTGTAGCCCAGGGTAGGTGGGCCAATGTATTGTCACTGTGGTCACCCTAGTAGATCTGTCTCCAGCACTCTCTTAGGCTAATAAACTCTGCTGCTTTCCGCCCTTCTCAGCTGGATGCTCTCTGCCATGTTGCTGTAGCTGGGACCCCCTGTTGGGGGACCAGAACCCCCTCTTCCCAGGTGGAGCCCCTGGCTCCATCCCTTCAGTTGCTGCCTCCAGTGGGGGCCAGGCCAGCCCTCTCAAGTTTCTGCGATTCCTCCCAGTCACGTTGTGATGCAGCAGCCTCTTCTGTTCTGTCTGTGGTTATGGAACCTCTTTCCAGCTGGTGTTCTGTTGGTAATTCCAGCTGACTTTTTCTCCAAAAAAGTAATTCCAGGTGTGATCTGAAAGGAGATTGGTGCAGCTCCACTTACTCCTCTGCCATCTTGCCAGAACTCTAAGGTCAGTTTTAAAATCACTCCTCCCTCAAACCTGAATCAATATCCCTGGACCAAGTTTGGTAGCAACTAGGAATGACTTTTTCTCCAGAATGTCCTTTGATTTCTAGTTAAGTAGATTTTTGATGGATCCTCCTAATAGTCTGCATACAACTGAATCAAAAACACATCTGAATGCTGAGATCAATGTCACTTGAATTTCCAAGTTGAAACTCCTTACAACTATTAGAAACATACTTATATAAATGAGAATGTATTATGATTTTCTCGAGATCTTTCAGATGATATTTTATTGATTATGCTATTACAGTTGTCCCAGTTTTTCCCCGTTTGCTCCCTCCACGGAGCACTTCTCTTTCCTCCAGCAATACTGCCTTTCTTAGTTTTTGTCCATGAGTTGTGCATATAAGTTCTTTGACTTCTCCATTTACTTTGCTATTTTTACATCCCCCTGTCTAATTTGTACCCACCAGTTATGCTTCTTGGTCCCTACACCTTTTCCCCGATTCTTCCTCTTCCCCTTCTGCATTGGTGACCTTCCCTACAATCTCCGTATCTTTGGTTCTGTTCCTGTTCTAGTTGCTTGTTTTTTTTGTTTTTGTTTTTTTTTTTTAGATTCATTTGTTGATAGTTGTGAACTTGTTTTCATTTTACTGTTCATAGTTTTGATCTTCTTTTTCTTAAGCGTGTCCCTTTAACATTTCATATAATAATTGCTTGGTGATGATGAATTCCTTTAGCTTTATTCTGTCTGGGAAGCACTTTACCTGACCTTCCATTTTAAATTATAGCTTTGCTGGATAAAGTAAACTAGGTTGTAGGTTCCTTGCTTTTCATTACTTGGAATACTCCTTGTAGTCTCTTCTAGCCTGCAAAGTTTCTTTTGAGAAGTAAATTGACAATCTTGTGTGAACTCCTTTTTAGGCAACTCTCTGTTTTTTCTCTTTTTGCTTTTAAGATTCTCTTTTTATCTTTCTTTAACCTTTAGCATTTTAATTCTGATGTGTCTTGGTGTGGTCCTCTCTGTGCTTCCTGGACTTGTATGTATATTTTCTTCACCAAATTAGGAAAGTTTTCCTTCATTATTTTTTCAAATAAGTTTTGAATGTTTTTGCTCTTTCTCTTTTCTCTGACAACCCTATATTCTGATTTTGGAACATTTAAAGTTGTCCCAGAGGTTTGTAATCCTTTCCTTGTCACCCCCCCCTCCCCGATCCTGTTTCTTCATTCTGTACTGGTTGACTCTTTCTTTCTTATGTTCTGAATTGTTGATTTGAACCCCAGCTTCCTTTTCTTCACTATTGGTTTCATGTGGCACTTCACTTAGTATAGTCTTCACTTCTTTTCTTGTGTGTTTGCCATACTCAATCATTTCTGTGAGCATGATTATCACCAATGTTTTGAACTCTGCATCTGTTAGGTTTGTTATTTCCTTGTCACTTAGTTCTCCCGGTGGAGCCTTGATCTCCCTCCTTTGGGCCATACTTCTCTGTCTCCTCAACCTGATGCCTTCCTGTTTTTGCCTATGTGTATTAAGTAGCACTGTCACACCTGTTATGTTGTAGGTATTTGCCAGTGCTAGGTGACTGGTTTCACTACCTTGTGGCACTGTGTGTGAGGTAGGGGTCACAGAGGGAAAAGTGCCATTTGCTTGTCAGTAGCCCCTTTCCCAGTCACTTTGCCCACTTTCCATATGTGACTGGTGCCCCTGTAGCTGTTGTCCTGATGGTGGTGGTTCCCAGAGTAGGTGGGTTTGCACAATTTCTAGGACTATGGGGGTCCTCTCAGTGGACTCTCTTGAGAGACCAACATTTTATTCTGCCACCCCAACCTCCACTGGTTTTCATAGTCAGAATCAATGAGGCTTTATTTGCCCTTGTGCTGAAACGGTGCTGCATGGTCTGACCTGGGGCTGGGATTGCTCCCCAGGTGTCCCTCCAGGCTTTTATTATGTATGTCTGCTCTTTCTGCTGGCTGGCCACAGATACTGCCTTGTTGCTGTTGTACTTTGTCCTCTTCACCCCTGCTCCCCATCTCCACCCCTCCTACCTGTCTGGATGAGTATTACTTCTTTATATTTTTGTTTGTTGGATCTCCATGCAATTTGATTTTCTGGTAATTCTAGCTGTTTTTTGTTTTGAAGTAGATGGAATCATTCTTATGGTTTTGCAGGGGACCAAACATGTCTACCTATACTTCCATCTTGGCTATTGAGATCTTTCTGAGAGCACAGTATGTTATATTCTTGATGCTAAGTACAGACTCTGACATAGTAAAAAACTACATGATCACTTTCTGACTAAATGAATCAATTCTGATTCAGTAAAAAACTATATGAACACTTTCTGACTAAATCAGTTTATAGTATTTTCCTCATAGAGACATTTTCCTTCTAATTGTGAAATATTTTTCATTTCCCAACATTTTAATCCATTGCAAAACTGGGTAGGACTTCCATAGGCAGTCCTCTAGAGGACTATGTGGAAGCTTTGCTTGGTCATGTTCTCAGCACATCCTTTGAGGGTATATGAGTCTCTTGTGTGTAAATCTTCATGTAAATCCTCCTTCATAAAGGAACTAATAGAATATTATGTAATATTCTATTTGGTAGAGATTTTAGAATATGCATTACTTATTTTAATCATTACGACTACACTGTAAAGGAGAACAAATCTTCCCTATTTTAATGAATAAAAAAACTGAAGTTCTGACATGTAGGGGAAGTGTCCAAAGCCTCACCAGCACTAGTAAGCAGCTGAACTAAGATTCTGAGCCAGGTCTGCTTCAATCCAGAGTTCATGCTCCATGACCAATCACTGTCTACATAGCTGTGAGGGATGCTGAAGGGCCCTTGAATGTACTTCTTCCCTTCTGAGTTCAGCACAGACCTGGAAGCTTTAGACTCAATTACCACTATTTAAGGAATCAATTAACTCCAAGTTTAAAATAGTTTTTTTATTTTTATTTTTATTTTTGATTTTAGAGTGAGGAAAAGGGACAGAGGACAGAGGAGGAGAGAAAGAACATTGATCTGAGAGAAACATCAATTGGCTGTCTTCCATATGTATGCTGACTGGGGATCAAACCTGCAATCCAGGCCTGTGCTCTGACCTTAATCAAACCAGTGAGTGATCTTTTGGTTTGTGGGACAATGCGCAACCAACTGAGCCATGCTATTTGGGGCTGAAATAGTTTTGAATTCAGAAATCATTTGGTAACTATTGATCAGTATATGCTTATAGTCCTGGATGATATGAACTATTTGATACAAATCAGTGAAGAGGATATTAAAAGCAAAATAATTGAAATTAAATAATTGAAAAATAAATACAGACTCATTGGGTATGGTGCTAACATTAAAATCAAGTGTAGTCAACTTTAAGACTAGGGATTGTTTTACATGTTGCTCTGTATGCAATCATTTTATTTTCAGATTATAGAGACCATGAAGACAGAGGTGTTAAGAAGTTAATGATTTCTATTGTATTTTGTAGATAATTTCACTGGTTGTTAAAGCTATGAAGTTGATACTAAAGGATGTGAAATACTTTGGTTTAAAAATATTTTATTTTAACACACATTCTGAAAAGTAACTTTCCAATTATGTTGAAGCTTGATAACTAGCTTGAAAATTTCTATAATTTATTTTCATCAAGGAATGAAAGGAAGAAATGAAGCATAGACTGGTTAGATCATTAAATCATTACATTCCTTTCTCTTTTATTTTCAGATAAGAAAATTGGGATACAAGGTAGCTGAGTGATTTAGTTGATTGCATAATTCACTAATATAAAGCTGAAATTTGTCTCTTGATTATTTGGCTTAGTATACTTAGTAATCAACAGATTATGTGTTTTTCAACTAAAGGATAAAATGAAAGGTAACTTTCAGCCATGGATAAAATTATTTTATGTAATTAAAGATTCATAATAAAATAGGTAAGGTAATTTCAAAAGTTTCTACATATTGAAAAGAAAATGCCTTTCATTCTTACTATTTGGCTCATTAGCATGACTTCCCTTCTAATTTGTCTGGGACCAAATATTCAATTATTTCAACTCTTCTCACCACCACCTTCAATTCCCCATTAAGACATTATTTACTTCTCACTTCCCCCCTTTTCCAGGCCCCTTGCTGTGGATCAATAATCTGTCTTCTTGGTTCAGAATCCTCTGGGATTCTCAGAAGTGTTCAAGAAAGTTGCATAATGATGCTGATGGTACCATTACCAGTGCACACCTTCCAAACTCAGCTGGGCCTCTGATGATTTGCAGCAGTTCTTTTATTGATCCATAACAGGGTCTCTTTTCCAGCCTCATATGGATTTTGTAAACAATTACTTCTTTTCTCAATCCCAGCCCATCCTTGTCTCTCACCTAAGTGGGTGGTAGTTCCACCTTCCTTCAGACTATCGAGACTATCAAGTGAGCATCTCCCCAGTATTACACCTGTCACTTATGAAATGAAATATATTTTCTATTTTCCTGAGAGAAAGCATGGAAGTGGTCAAAAACAGGGGCCATGGAGTTAGACTGAGCATCTCAGCTATTCAGTCTGTTAGGTGTGACTTTAGGCAGATTACTTATTCTATGCTTAGTTTTTTTTGCTTTTCTTGCATGATGGGAGTAATTACAGTATCCACCACATAAGCTCGATATAAGGAGGACAGTAATGTACATAAAGTACATGGTGTCAAATTAGCAGGAGTAGTTCTTCTTGTTGTTCTTGTTGCCTAAGAAAGAAATCATACTTTTCCCACAGTAAATGCTATCCATCTCCTCTAGGATTCTGGTATTTTATATACCATCCCTCTTCACTCCATCTCTCCCCATACCTTCTTCTCTTTAGTTTGAAAGCATGTTGAAAAATTCCATTTCCTAAAAATGTCAGTACTGAGACTCTGCCTATTTAACTCTAAGCCTTATCCCAACATTAATCCTGCCTTATTCTTGTCCTTCTAGTATCATATAATGCTGATAAAACTCAGTAGTTTCTGAACTTCCACTAGAACTCAAGCTAAGAATTCATGGATAAGTGGGATGGGAATTAAAATTTACTAATTATATTCTTAGTCTTTACTCATAGAATTATAGCACGATTAAACATACACAAATCAATTAATGTGATAAAACAGATGAACAGAATGAAAGGTAAAAAATTACATGATAATCTCATTAAATGTAGAAAAAAGCATAAAATTCAACATTTTATTATAAAAATTATTAACAAACTAGGAACAAAAGAAAACTGCTTCAGCATGTTAAGTTTATGTATGTATAAAAGTCCATAGCTAACATCATACTCAACAATGAAAAAGTGAAAGATTTTCCTCTAAGATTAGGAAAAAGGCAAAATTGTCTACTCTTTCCACTTCTATTCAACATAGTACTAGAAGTCCTAACCAGAGCAATTAGATAAGAAAAACAAATATCTAAATCATAAATAAATAAATAAAATTATTTCTATTCTGAGATGATATAATCTTTAATGTAGAACCCTAAAGATATCATATTAAAAAAATGTTAGAACTAACAAATATTCAGTAAAGTTTAGGACATAAAATCAACATACAAAAATTAGTTGCATTTGTTTACACTAGAATTACTATCTACTAAGGCAATCAGAAAAATAATCCTATTTACAATAGCAACAAAAAGAATAAAACACTTAGGAATGAACTTACCAAGGGGCCAAAAGACTTGTACACTGAACACTACAAAACACTGATGAGAAAAGTCAACAAAGCATAACAAAAGAAAGACATTCCATGTTTTTTTTAGTGGAGTATAGTATTTAAAGGCCAAGAGCTGGGTATTAGGTATACTCATTACTATTGCATGATTGTTGTTCCCAGGCCCTATTAGTGGACAGAGCTAGGTGACATATATAGTGTATATGCACACACACACACACACACACACACACACACACACACAGAGCAACACACAGCAAAGCCCTGCTTAGGCTTTGAATTCACACTGATCACCCTCCAGTGCAAAAGCTCTCCTCACCCCACCTCCCCTCTCCATGTGGTTGCCCTCTTTAATATATGTATAAAATTATATATATATAATTATATATATGTGTGTATACACACACACACACATACACAAACCTGTATATCCCCATACATATGTATATATTCATGCTCACAAAATGCTACATATCATTTTTAGCATAACAAGAACAGTTTGTATGGCATCAATGTATTCTGGTAGCCAAGGAGAGTGGACCGGAATGCGCATGTGTGAACAATGATGACTTCACTGTACTGGTCAGTGGGAGCAGTAGACACCTTTAAGTTGAGCACAGGTACTGTGTGGCCATCACATTCAAAATGACTGAGTGAGTAGAGCAATGAATCTGCATCAAATTTGGCATTAAGCTTGAATATTCCCCCTCAAAAACTATTTAGATGATTCAGAAGGTTGCAGCTATGGACAACTGGGGATTGATACCTTCATTATGATAAGTATCCATTCATGCATCATGTCTTGTGCAGAGATTTTTTTGCAAAACATCAAATCACCCAGGGACTCAGCCCTGCTGCAGCCCAGATTTGGTGCCCTGCAACTTCTGGCTTTTCCCAAAACTAAAATCACCTTTGAAAGGAAAGAGGTTTCAGACGGTTGATGAGATTCAGGAAAATATGACAAGGAAGCTGATGGTAATTGGAACTGTGTGAGGTTCCAAGGTGCCTACTCTGGAGAAGACTGAAGCATCATTGTCCTGTGTACAATGATTCTTGTATCTTGAATTTTCTTCAATAAATAGCTCTTTTTCATAATACATGGCTGGATACTTTCTGGACAGGCCTTGTATACACATTTATATTGATATTTTGACGTAGATCTATATAATGAATATCATGAATTGATGAATATCTCTTTAAATCCAACTTAAAATATCACATGGAACATTCTAGTTGTCTCCCATATTGGGAGATAATTGGCTCCCTTTAATGTTAATTTTTTACTTATTTGATAATTACCCCAAATATAAGTAATCTCCTACTTCAACTGTTGCTCCTTTCCCTGTAGGGATACCCTCCTGGCCCCCTCAGACTTTGACACCACATGTCAGGTACCCTTTCTACCTTTCCAGGGACTTCAGTAATCCATGCAGGCTGTCCTTCCCTATCAACTGCCTTCACACAGATGCCCTTTCCACACCAGGTCACCCTGCATAGATGCCCTTGTTGCCCTGCATGGACCCCAAAATCTCATGTCAGTTTGATCTTTTTTTGGATATCTTCCTTACCCTGCTTGGGCTTTGAAACCCACACTGATCACCCTGCAGTGCAGGTGCTCTCCTCCCCCTTTCCTCCCCCCTCCATGTGGTTGTCCTCCTTAATCTGTTCAGGCAGTGATTTCCCACAGAGGTCTGTCCTTCTCAGCAGATGGCCTCCCCAACCTGGCTGGGCTTTAACATTCTGCTCAGCGTCACCAAAGCAAACTCCAACTTTTAGCCTAAATGACTATATTGCTATAACTCCATTAATAGCTATAGAATGGAACTGTTTAGGAAAAGAATGGAAGGGAAAGGGAAATGGACCCAATTGTTTTTTCATTAGAATTTGTCCCTAATTCCAGTTTCTGCCTTCAGGGCTGACTAACCTTGGCCAATTTTGCCTGCTCTTTGAATCATGCATTTTGCCAGTTCATCATGATTTCTTATTAATCTTGCTTGTCATTTGCTTGGCCCATCTGCGCCCACTGAACATGCCTGCACCTGGCTTAAACTCTTCTAGAGCCCCATCCCCATCTCACCTCCAGGCTGCAAAACAGCAGTTCCCTTCTGACTTACCTACTTC
>PVIW01018431.1:0-11651 GCA_004026585.1 Noctilio leporinus | reverse complement strand
GGTGTATTACATTGATTGATTTACGAATGTTGTACCATCCTTGCATCCCTGGGATGAAGCCCACTTGATCATGGTGTATGATCTTTGTAATATACTGCTGAATCCGATTGGCCAATATTTTGTTGAGAATTTTAGCATCTATGTTCATCAGAGATATTGGCCTGTAGCTTTCTTTCTTAGTTGGATCTTGCCCTGGTTTAGGGATTAGAATAATATTGGCCTCATAGAAAGACTTTGGGAGATTTCCCTCTTCCTGACTTTTTTTGGTATAGTTGGAGGAGGATAGAAGTTAGTTCTTCTTTAAATGTTTGATAAAATTCACCTGTGTAGCCATCTGGTCCAGGGCTTTTGTGCTTTGGGAGATTTTGGATGACTTCTTTAATTTCACTAGTTGTTATTGGCCTATTCAGGCTTTCTGCTTCTTCTGGGTTCAGTTTTGGTAGATTATACCTTTCCAGAAATGTGTCCATTTCATCCAGGTTGTCCTATTTTTTGTCATAGAGTTGTTTGTAGTAATGTCTTACAATCTTTTGTATTTCTGAGGTATCAGTTGTGATTTCCCCTCTTTCAGTTCTGATTCTGTTTATTTGGGTCCTCTCTCTCTTTTTCTTGATGAGTCTGGATAAGGGCTTGTCAATTTTCTTTTTTTGTCCAAAGAACCAGCTCCTGGACCTGTTGATTCTTCGAATTGTACTTTGAATATCTGAGTTATTTAGTTCTTCTCTGATCTTGATGATTTCCTTCCTTCTACTTGCTCTGGGCTTTGTTTGTTGTTGCTCCTCTAGTTCTTGCAGCTTTGTGGTTAGGTCGTTTTTATAAACTTCTTGTAACCTTTTTTGGAAGGCCTGTATTGCTATAAATTTTCCCTTGAGAACTGCCTTTGCTGTATCCCATAGGTTTTGGGCTGCTGTGTGTTCATTGTCATTTGTTTCCAGGAACTTTTTGATTTCATCTTTGATCTCATTGTTGACCCCTTCATTGCTTAAAAGCATGTTATTCAGTCTCCAGGAGTTAGAGAATTTTTGGGTTTTTCCCTTGAATTTGGTTTCTAGTTTCAAGCCATTGTGATCTGAGAAGATACTTTGTATGAGTTCCATTTTCCTGTATTTGTGGAGGCTTGTCTTGTGACATACCATGTGGTCAATCTTAGAGAATGATCCATGTGCATTTGAAAAGAAAGTGTATTTTGCTTCTTTGGGGTAAAAGACTCTGTATACATCAGTTAGGTCCATTTCCTCTAGAATGTTGTTTAATGCCCCAACATCTCTGGGGATTTTTCGTTTGGAAGATCTGTCCATTATTGATAGTGGGGTATTAAAATCTCCTACTATTAGTGTGTTGCCCTCTATGTCTTTCTTAAAGTCTTCCAAGATTTTCCTTATATATTTCAGAGCTCCAATGTCGTGTGTGTATATGTTTATCAGAGTTATTTGTTCTTGATGGATTGTTCCCTTAAGTATTATGAAATGCCCATCTTTGTCCCTTTTTATGTCCTTTATTGTAAAATCTGTTTTATCTGAAATCAGTATTGCTACTCCAGCTTTTTTTTATGTCCATTTACTTGATATATAGTTTTCCATCCCTTCACTCTCAATCTGTGTCGATCTTTTGTTCTGAGGTGGGTCTCTTGATGACAGCATATATGTGGATCATGTTGTCTTATCCATTCGGCTACCCTATGTCTTTTGATTGGTGCATTTATTCCATTTACATTTAAGGTTATTATTGATTGATACTTATTCATTGCCATTGTCTCCATTTGTGTCTGTATTCCTCTTTGGCTGTTTCTTCATTTTATTGGTTTACTTATTTTTATAGCAGACCCTTTAACATTTCTTGCAATGCTGGTTTGGTAGAGATGTATTCTTTCAGCCTTTTTTTTGTCTGGGCAGCTTCTTATTTCTCCTTCTATGTTGAATGAGAGCCTTGCTGGGTAGAGTATTCTTGGTTGTAGGCCTTTGTTTACCATTACTTTAAATACTTTTCACCATTCTCTTCTGGCTTGGATTGTTTCTGTTGAATAATCATTTGATAGCCTTATTGCAGCCCGTTTGTATGTTATTTGTCTTTTCTCTCTTGATGCTTTTAGGATTGTCTCTTTGTCTCTGAATTTAGCCATTTTCATAATAATGTGCCTTGGTGTTGGTCTGTTTGGGTTGATCCTCATTGGGACCCTCTGTGCTTCCTGAAGTGGATTCATGTTTTCACTCATCATGTTAGAGAAATTTTCTATCATGACTTTTTTGAACAAGTTTTCCATTCTTTGTTTCTCTTTTCCTTCTTGTATACCTATGATATGAATGTTGTTACATTTCATGTTGTCCTGCAGCTCTCTTAACCCCTCTTCAGCCTTATTCAGCCTTTTTTTATTCTCTTGTACTGTCTTGGAGTATTTGTCTACATTATCCTCCAACTCGCTGATCCGGTCCTCTGCTTCCTCTAGCCTACTGTTGATTCCTTCTACTGTATTCTTCAATTCAGAAATTGTATTCTTCATTTCCTCCTGGCACTTATTGATAGTTTCCATGTCCTTTTTCATGCAGTTGTAGTTCTCAGTAAGTTCCTTGTAACTTCCCTGGAGTTGTTTGTAATTTCCCTGGAGTTCTTTGTAGTTCTCCTGGAGTTGTTTACAGTTTTCTTTGATGTGGCTGAGCTCACTGAGCTTCTGTATCATCATTCTTTTGAATTCCTTATCTGATATTCCAGGTGCCTCTATTTCATTTTGTGTTCTTTCTGGGGATTCTTCTTTTCCTTTTGGTGATGGACTCATTCTTTTTTTCCCCCATTTTGGGTATCTGTTCTTGCTTTTTATTTATTTATTTATTTATTTTTGTTCTTTCCTTGGGTTAACCTGCTTTGCTTCCTTGCCTTAGTTGAGCACCCTTCTGTGATAGGAGATTGTGGAGTTCAATGTTGCCGCCTCCCAGATTTTCTCCCCTTGCTGTTCTTGGTTTGTCCTTTATTTGGGCTGTGTGGTTGTATTCTGGGCCTGTGGGCTTTTAGCAGAAAAAAACAAAAACAAAAACAAACAACAAACAAAGCAAACAGAAAACCAAAAACAAGAAACCAAACCAAACCAAACAAAACAGAACAAAAAAAAAAAAAGGAAAAAAGAAATAAAAATGATAATAATACTAAGAAGTGTTTAGATGGCTGTTCACCGTTAATTATCCCTGACTGGTCCAGATGGAGCCTGGGCCTGAGGGCTTTTAGCAGAGAAAAAAAAGAAAAGAAAGAAAAAACAGGAGAAAGTCACAAGACAAAGAGAAATTAATATTAATAAAGAAACGGTTTAGGTGTCTGTTCACCCTTTATGGTTTCTGTTTGGTCCAGGTGAAGCCAGTACCAGTGGGCTTTATCAGGTAGAAAAGAAAGACGAAAGAAAGAAAGAAAGAAAAAAAGGGAGAAAATCACAAGACAAAGAGAAATCAATATTAATAAAGAAAGGGTTTAGATGTCTGTTCCCCCTTTATGATTTCTGATTGGCCCAGGTGGAGCCAGATCCTGTGGGCTTTACCAGGAAGAAAAGGAAAAAAAAAAGAGAAAAGGAAAGAGGAAGGAAGAAAAGAATAAAGAAAGGGTTTAGAAAGGCTGGGGAAGGGAGGAATATTTAGATTGAGGACTGGGAATGCGTTGTAGCCACAGTGAGTAGACTTTAATTCAAGAGTAGGGGGAGGGTCTTGGGTATTTAGGTGGATTGAGGTATGGGGGCAGTGAAGAATATGTGAGAAGTAACTTTTGCAAAGGATATGTTGGGGATTAATAGTTTATATTGCTCTCGGTATAACTCAGGTGCTTGAGATTAGCAGCAATCCCTTTCCTGAGGCTGCCTCTTTTTCTTGGTCAGGACTTTACAGTCTATAGTCTATATTCTAGCCGGTCTTGGCATGTTGCAGGGCCTCTGATTGTCACATTCAGGGCTGATTCTGAGTGTCCGCCCCCAGGTAGGCTGGGCCTTCTGCAGCCTGGCTGCGTGTTAGGGCTGCCGGTATTCTGGAGCCCGCAGGGAGCCACTTCCCACTCCTGGCAGAGGTTCCTGCCCAGGACAAGCACCCAGCACCCCTGCAGGGAAGCCTGCAACTTTGCTGGCCCCTGTGATGACTGGCCCCACCCCCACAGTTCCGGGAGGAGGCCGCCCCTGTCAGTCAACACTGTCAGGGGTCCGCCTACACTGTCCTGCCCTTCCGGGGCAGGCACCACTCCTCCAAGCCAACCAGCTCTCCGAGGAGTCCTTTATGTGGCCTCTGTGATGAGCCCCTCCCAGGCATTGGTGGTGTGGCCTTTGTCTCGGGCAATGGCGGGTCTGTTATCCCCACTACTAGTTCCCAGCTCGCTGTTTGGAGTTTCAGCGGAGCCTGGGGGCCTGTGTGGTTGCGCAGGGCTGGGTCTCCTCCCTCGCAGGGGCTTCTAGCTGCTGTTTCCCCGGTGGCCCAGCAGCACCTTTTTTGGCCCTCTCGCCTCCCCAGCCGGTGCACTTACCTGCTTCCCTGCTCCGGCTTCCTGCAGGACTCTTCTCCTCCACCTCTAGCCCCGTGAGGATCCTCCTCTCCCTGTTGCAGGAGTGAGTCTCTCCCATAGTCCCTCCCCTGAAAGAGTTCAATTCCGTGTTCCCTATGGCATTTGCCCTCGCAGCCCGCATTTCACTGTTGAGACTTCTAGTCGCCAGGAAGCCCAGAGCTGGCCTCAGTCAAACGTGCCCCTCTCGGCAGAGCCACCACTGCCCAGAGCCGACCTCGGCCCGCTGGCCGGTCGGTGGGGAACACCTCACCTACTGTCCTGCTGGTCTCCTCTGCCTCTGGGCTGTGCTCCCCTGTGTCCAGATGCTGACCACTCCAATTCTTAGGGTCCTGAAGACATCTCACGTTCCCTATCTTGTCCTCTAGCTGCTTTGGTACTCGAGAACACCATCAGTACTGCTCTCTGTCGCCATCTTAACTCTCAAAATCTGAAGATTTATCGAGATCCTCACACTGTCATCCAGAAAGCCCTCACCTTAAGACCTTGTTCCTAATTCTAATGCAAATATGTTTTGAGCTGTTAGTAGTTCACTTATGACTAGATGTAAATGAGTCCAATCTCTGAATGATCAGGTTTTCTTATGAGGTAAAGCAAGTAAAGAGATACTGTGAAGGAAATGGAGTTGGAGAAGATTGGTGAGACAACACCAACAAGAAAGAGATTGTAGACACTAGAGGAAAATGCCAACATCATCACAGATTTGTAAAGGGTCAAGTTTGGGTAACTGCCTCTAAGCCAAACTTGCCTTTAACCCCTATATAAAATAACAGCTATCAGTGGACAATTGGAAGATTAAAATGATTGTATTATATTTTGAAAGATTTCAGATCTAAGTCTCGGGAAGAATTGTTCTTTGTGGAAGACCTAGTCTTCCTATGGGTTAGTGTCTGAATGTTCTCTTCATAGATTACAGATAATATTTATGGACAAGTCAGATGCCCATAGTCCCAAGTTCATAGCTGGGAAATATGATTCTTGACTGCTGCCTTATTCCTATTATCCTTTTTCTGTGCACCAGAAATCAGTTGACAGAAATGCTAAGTGGTACAATCATTCTTTAATTTCTAGTAGCTTGAGGATTAGAAACTAAATATGAGTGCTGAGTTATTAATATTAATAAGGTCTCTCTCCCTCCCCATGGTCACTGGAGGCCTGTGTTGTAGCTCAGCTCAATGAGAGAGACAGCATGAGTCAGGAAGTGTTCTCTAGCTACAACACAGAAGTCCTAACACCTAGAAGGAGCATCAGAGCTTGCAACCCACTGCATTACTCTGCCTTTTACTTGAGATATGACAGTAAAATTACATGATCTCAGCTGTCAAGGTAAACCTTTTGTTAAAAAGAAGATAAAAGCCCTGGCTGGTGGCACAGTGGATAAGGCACCAGCCTGCGAACCCAAAGGTTGCTGGTTCAATTCCCCAGCAAGAGCACATAACCAGGTTGCAAGCCAGGTCTCCAGCCAGCTCTGTAGCTGGAGGGAGGTGAAAGGCAAGCATACATTGATGTCTCTCTCCCTCTCTGCCTCTGTCCATTCCTCTCTCTCTAAAAATAATAAATAAAATCTTTAAAAGAAAGAGGATAAAAGAGAAGATCTAAGTGTAAAAGTTAGGAGGAAAGGGTAATTATATTTATTTCTTCCTTATTCTCCTTCCCTCCCTCATAGGCTTTCCCAATTTCCCCTGGGCATTTGAACTTAGAGACCTACCTGGGCCTATAAAATTATGAGTTAATCACAAAGGCTTGATGAGAATATGTTTATCTTAAAGCTGCTCTTGATAACCATGGCCTATCAGGAATCCCTGATAGTGAAAGAAGAAAAGTATTGCAGGCCTCCTCATTCATTAGATAATGAACACCAATTATTAAAGAAGATATGAACTACCAAAATTAGAACCCTCTTAACTGACTCTATCCGAGTTGCTGTTGGCCTAACCCTAAAGATTCCTGGAGGTACAGAGAAGTTTTAATCACCCCATGGACTCTCTGGGAGGTTATGCCACAGGGTTTTGCTCTTAATGCCTTATTTCATACACTTTATATAAGAAAATTAACCAACTCATAAATACTTTTATGCTAAAGTCCCTCCATCCTTAACTAGGATACACTATATGACACATAGTAGGCTCTCACTTAATGTCTAATGAACAAATGAGAAAATTAATGAAATTTTTACATATATGTGTGAAGACAGAGCTACTGACAAAGCTGACAAAGCCTACACTTATTTTTCTCTAGTTCAGAAGTTGGGAACGTTTTTCTGTGAAGGGGCAGATGGTGAATATTTTAGGCTTTGTGGACTCAAGATCTCTGTCACACTTTTTCATTCTGCTCTTGTGATATGAAATAAGCCACTGAAAATATACAAAGAAATGGATGTGACTATGTGCCAATAAAACTTCATTTAAGGGCACCAAAATTTGAAATTCATGTAATTGTTAAGTGTCAAAAATATTCTACTTTTGATTTTTTTTAATAGTTAAAAATGCAACAACCATTCTTAGTTTGCAGACTATACAAAACCATAGAACAGGCCATATTTGGCTTGGAGACCATAGTTTGCCTACTCTTACTCTAGTTGTTTCAAAATATGTCTCACTTCTACCTTTGTGGACTGAAGTTCCATGATGAAAGGGTCTGTGTTTTAGGTTTTCTTTATATTTCCCTGGTGCCTAGTAAAATGTGGGACACACAGTAAGTACTTAATACATACTTCGTAACTGAATGATAGGGAGAAGCTTGGAGAAATCACTGGTTTATAGTTTGTCAACCATGTTAGAGAATACATAATGTAATTTTTTTTCAGATTTTTATTTTATAATTTTGGGAGAGAGGGCAAGGGAGGGAGGCAGAGAGGGAGAGAAACATCAATGTATGGTTGCCTTTCACCTGCCTCCAGATATACAGACCTGGCTGGAGACCTGGCTTGCAACCTGGCTTGCAACCTGGTTATGTGCCCTGACTGGGAATCGAACCAGCAACCTTTGGGTTCGCAGGCCAGTGCCTATCCACTGAGCCACCAGCCAGGGCTCCATAATGTAAATTTACATTCATTGCAAGGGGTTAGTGTCTAGAGATGAATACAGTTCTATGACAATGGTCAGGGACATTAACTGAAAGGAAGTCTGCCTAGATGATGGATTTCATAATTATCGATAATACAGCTTTATACTTTCCAACCTACATTTGCATATATTGTCATATTTGAACTTCACAAGAACTCTGTGAGTATAGGCCCTATTATCTACATGTTACAGATGAGGAAGCAGGCATCCAAAAATTTGAGACCTGCCCAGGATAACATGGAAAGTTTGTCCAATCATTCATTCATTATTTCTACAAGGATTTAAGAGTCTGCTATGTGCAAGGAATTAGGTCAGGGTAAACTCAGGTCCAATGACTCTACAGGAGGTGATATTTAGAAACAATCTAGAAGATAGAAGTATGGCCTGGAGAGGGGAGCTACAGGTAAGCTCCAGATAAATGAGGCAGGAAGTTGGAAGACACATGCTATGGCAATCTGATTAAGGGACACCAGACCTGTAGATTTTCCCATTTCCAAGTGATAAAACATACCTTTCTCTCCTGCCCAGACTCAGAGATGAAAGCCTGAAAACTGCAAAGCAAGATCAACAAACCACCACTCATCACCTTCTGGTTGCTTCTGTCCTCCAAAAAGGAAAGGTTCCCCCACTCCAAAACAGAAAGAACAGTCAGGCAGAACAGTCTATGCTTCCCTGACTGAAGGGAAGTTTACATCTATGGAGATGCCTAGAAAAGGTGACAAGGAGTTTAGTAGGCTTTGGGATTGCCACATTTGTTGTAATTGGTGCTTCTAGCATTAGGCAGTGTACAACCTGCACAGCTGAATGCAGGGGCCCTGCAAAATTTGCTTCTGCAGCAAAAATAACAAACAAACAAATAATAAGGTGAAGGAAACAATAAGAGAAACCTGGGTAGGTGAAGTCTTGGCCAAGTATATAGGGGGATCTGTTTGTTAAAATCTCAGAGCCTAGTAAGGCTCTACTTGTGCACATTTTGTGGATACTTTTCTGACACACAGGAGTGAGCATGCTGCTTATTGAGAAATACCACTCAGTGCATTTCCCAGAGAGACAGTCTATTTTAGTGGTTAAGAGTGTGAGTTCTAGCTCAGCTGGTCTGCCAAAGACCCCCTTGAGCACCAGCCCTAGTCCCCCGCACGGCCCCATTTTCTCTCCAACAAGATGAAAGAAACTATCATGAACCAAGAGAAGCTCGCCAAACTGCAAGCACAAGTGTGCATTGGTGGGAAAGGCACTGCTCGTAGAAAGAAGGTGGTTCACAGAACAGCTACAGCAGATGATTAAAAACTTCAGCTCTCCTTAAAGAAGTTAGGGGTAAACAATATCTCTGGTATTGAAGAGGTAAATATGTTCACAAACCAAGGAACTGTGATCCACTTTAACAACCCTAAAGTTCAGGCATCTCTGGCAGTGAACACTTTCACCATCACAGGCCATGCTGAGACAAAGCAGCTGACAGAAATGCTTCCCAGCATCTTAAACCAGCTTGGTGCAGACAGCCTGACTAGTTTAAGGAGACTAGCTAAAGCTCTGCCCAAACAATCTGTGGATGGAAAAACATCACTTGCTACAGGAGAGGATGATGATGATGAAGTTTCAGATCTTGTGGAGAATTTTGATGAGGCTTCCAAGAATGAAGTAAACTAAATTGAGTCAACTTCTGAAGAAGATAAACTTGAAGAAGTTCCTGGGAGCTGCTAGTTTATATTATGACTGCTTTTCCAAATTTTGTTTATGGATCTGATAAAACCTAGATCTCTAATTTTTAAGCTCTAGCCCCTTGGACACTGCAGCTCTTTTCAGTTTTTGCTTATATACAAATCATTCTTTGCAGCTAATTAAGCTGAAGAAGCCTGGGAATAAAGTTTGAAATCAAGATTAAAAAAAAAAAAAAAAAAAGAGTGTGAATTCTAGAGTTCATTTGATCCAGATTTGAATTATGGCCCCCAGTTTCTACCTGTGTGTCCTTAGACACATTTCTTCACTTTGTTGAGCTTTACTCCCTTACTCATAAAATGGAAATAGTAATAGAACCTACCTCATCAGAATGTTGTGAAGACTAGAAAAAATAGTATACTTTAAAATGATATATAATATTATTGTTGCTCCGTTCACTTATCTATCTGCCTTTGGATCTTAAATTGGTTCTTTCTGCAAAAATACCATACACCTAGTCTGTGCCAGTCTCTAGGACTGCAATAGTGAGCAAGGCAATATCCCTACCTTCAATGGGCCTTCCTTCTAGTGGGGAGCCTAAGAATAAGTGGAGAAAAATATATTAAAGTGATTTGTGATGATTGGTTTGAGAGAACAGAAAAGGATGTTATGAGATAGAGTAACAGTGAAGCCCACTCTGATATGGTTGCTCAGGGGAGGTATCTCGGAGGAGGTAATATTTGAGCTGAGAAATGAAAGATGAAAATAAGTTCTATTTTCCTATCTGGTAAAAAGTCAATTAAGCCCTGGCTGGTGGTACAGTGGATAAGGTGCCAGCCTGTGAACCCAAAGGTCATTGGTTCAATTCCCCAGACAGGGCACATAACCAGGTTGCAAGCCAAGTCTCCAGCCAGCTCTATAGTTGGAGGCAGGTGAAAGGCAACCATACATGGATGTCTCTCTCCTTCTCTGCCTCTCTACTTACCTACCTCTCTCTAAAAATAATAAATAAAATCTTTTCTTAAGTCAATTAAAATATGAAAGGAGGCAATCCAGCAAGATGGAGGAGGAGTAAGTGGAGCTACACCAATCTCCTCCCAGGTTGCATGTGGGATTACTGTTTCGGAGAGAAAATCAGCTGGAATTACCAATAGAACACCAGCTGGAAAGAAGTCTTATAACCATGAACAGAACAGAAGGGACCACTTCATCACAACATGACTGGTAGGAATTGCAGAAATGCGAGAGGGCTGGCTGGGCCCCCACCAGAGGCAGCAGCCGAAGGGATGGAGCTGGGGTCTCCACCTGAGAAGGTGGAGTTCTGGACTCCCTGCTGGGATTCCCAGCTACAGCAACAAGGTGAAGAGCAGAGCAGAATCCAGCTGAGAAGTGAAGAAAGCCATGGAGTTTACTAGCCTGAAGGAGCGCTGGGGACAGAGAACTACTAGGGTGACCACAGGGAAAATACACTGGCACCCACCTACCCTGGGCTCCAGCAAAGGGAGGGCAGAGAGGACTGCAGACACTTGGGGAGAGTTTGCAGTGGTGGCTTAAAGGAGAAAAGTGGGGAAGCAGCTGTGGGGATACTCGTGCTGACTCATCACTCACACCTCTGACAAACTGCACTGCACCAAGCGGCTCCATACTAGGGTGCTCATGGCCCCGCCCACTGGAAGTGATCTGCCCCTGCCAGCAGTGCCTGAGCCTGGCACCTGATCACAATTCATTTATTTTTTTTTTTAATTTTATTGTTGTTGTATTACATCCATCCCCTTTTTGCTCCCCTCTGTCCCCATCCCCACCAACCCATTTCCCCCCAAAGTCAATCCCACCTATTGTCCATGTCCATGGTTCCTTTATACTAGGTTCTTGTCTAAGCTGCTCCCCTTTCTTGCTTCTGCCTCCCCACTCCCCGCAACCCTTTTCCCCCTGACCACTGAAGGCCTATTCCTTGTATTCATATACTTGGTTCTGTTGTGCTTGTTGTTAGTTTTGCTCATTATTGTCCCGTAATGGGTGAGATCATACGATATTTGCCCTTCACTGACTGGCTTATTTCACTAAGCATAATACTCTCCGGTTACATCCATGTTGTTGCAAAGGGTACAAGTTCCTTCTTTCTTTCTGCTATATAGAATTCCATTGTGTAAATGTACCAAAGTTTTTTGATCCAATCATACACTGATGGGCACTTAGGCTGTTTCCAGAACTTGGCAATTGTAAATAGTGCCACTATGAACATAGGTGTGCATAGGTTCTTATGAATTGGTGTTTCAGGATTCTTTGGGTATAGTCCAAGTAGTGGAATTGCTGGATCAAAAGGCAGTTCCATTTTTAGTTTTTTAAGGAAACCCCATACTGTTTTCCACAGTGGCTGCACCAGCCTGCATTCCCACCAACAGTGTATGAGGGTTC
>PVIW01018430.1:0-11622 GCA_004026585.1 Noctilio leporinus | reverse complement strand
GAAAGGGGTAGGGGGGAAGGGGGAGGCACAGGCAAAGAAGGGGAGCAGCTTAGACAGAACCTAGTATAAAGGAACCATGGACATGGACAACAGGTGGGATTGACTTTGGGGGGAAAGGGTGGGTGGGGAGGGGGACAGAGGGGAGAAAAAAAGGGATGGATGTAATACAACAACAATAAAATTAAAAGAAAAAAAAAAAGAAAATATCAGCAAAATTCAAAGGGAACCAACTGTATGGGAAAACATAATTGCCAATGATACCTCGGACAAGGGTCCTATCTCCAAAATATGTAAAGAACTAATGCAACTCAACACCAGGGAGACAGACAGCCCAATTAAAAAATGGGCAAAGGACCTGAACAGACGACTCACTGAGGAAGATATACAAAGGGCCCAGAGGCATATGAAAGAATGCTCAACATCGCTAGTCATCAGAGAGATGCAAATTAAAACCGCAATAAAATACCACCTCACACCTGTCAGAATGGCCATCATCAGCAAATCAACAAACAAGTGTTGGCGAGGATGTAGGGCAAAGGGAACCCTCATACACTATTCGTGGGAATGTAGGCTGGTGCAGCCACTGTGGAAAACAATATGGGGTTTCCTTAAAAAACTAAAAATAGAACTGCCTTTTGATCCAGCAATTCCACTACTTGGACTATACCCAAAAAATCCTGAAACACCAATTCATAAGAACCTATGCACACCTATGTTCATAGCGGCACTATTTACAATAGCCAAGTGCTGGAAACAACCTAAGTGCCCATCAGTGGATGATTGGATCAAAAAACTTTGGTACATTTACGCAATGGAATTCTATATAGCAGAAAGAAAGAAGGAACTTGTACCCTTTGCAACAACATGGATGGAACTGGAGAGTATTATGCTTAGAGAAATAAGCCAGTCAGTGAAGGACAGGTATCATATGATCTCACCCATTACGGGACAATAATGAGCAAAACTAACAACAAGCAAAACAGAACCAAGTATATGAATACAAGGAATAGGCCTTCAGTGGTCAGGGGGAAAGGGGTTCGGGGGAGGGGGAGGCAGAGGCAAGAAAGGGGGTTAGTTTAGACAAGAACCTAGCATAAAGGAACATGGACATGGACAACAGGTGGGATTGACTTTGGGTGGGTGTGGAGGGGGACAGAGGGGAGCAAAAAGGGGATGGTTGTAATACAACAGCAATAAAATTTTAAAGAAATAAATAAAAATAAAGCCCTGCTGAGTATAGCCAGAGGCTCAGTGATTAGGCCTAACAATCAGCCTTCAGGCTAAGGCAAATCTCTGGGTGTTTTGAGTCTAACTGGCCCTTCCAGATGCCCAGTGCTGGTAAAAGCTGGCCTTGGTTTGCAGCTTAGTTTCCTCAACATACACTCAGGCCTAGCAGAGGGAGCCACATCTGTGAATGACTGATAGCTACAAAGAGGTTGCCCAAGGCCGGCCATAGAAAGCATCTGACATAGACCTAACAAGAGTATTTGCACATTTATCTAATACATGGAAACAAACATGAGGCAGTCAAAATGGGAAGACAAGCCCCAAATGAAAGAAGAAGAGAACTCAGAAGAGCTAAGTGAAAGGAGGCAAGCAATTTATCAGTTATTGAGTTCAAAGTAATGATTACAAGGATGCTCAACATGACAAAAACAGAAACCATTAAAAGGGCCAGTCAGAAATAAAGGAGGAAACATCGCAAATAAAGAATACACTGGAAGGAATAAACATAGGTTAGATGAATTAGAGTATCAAATCCTTGGAAGACAAGGTAAAATGACCCAATCAGAGAAGCAAAAAGATAAAAAAGAATTTAAAAGAATAGTTTAAAGGACCTTTGTCACAACATGGAGCATAACAACATCTGCATCATAAGGATACCAGAAGGAGGAAAGAAAGAGCAAGAAGTTGAGCACTTCTTTAAAGAAATAATGACAGAAAACTTCACTAACATGATGAAGGAAAAAGAAACCTAAGTCCAGGAAGTGCAGAGATCACTTCCTGCACTTTGAGTCCATCTTTGAGATGGACTCAAAGAGGCCAACACCAATATACATCATAACTAAAATGGCAAACAAACAAAAGGAGGGGACCTTTAGAGCCACAAGAGAAGAGTAGTTAGTTACCTACAAGGAAGCTTCCATAAGACTGTCATCTGATTTTTCAACAGAAATATTTTAGACCAGAAGGAATTGGCATGAAATATTCAAAGTGATAAAAAGCAAATACCTACAAGGGCTACTTTACAAAAAAAAGGCTATCATTTAAAATAGAGCTTACCAGACTAAAAAGCTGAGTTTATTACCACCAAACTAGTACAGCAACAAAAGTTAAAGGGATTGCTTTAAAGATGAAAAAGAGGGAAAAATATAGTTAAAAATTTTAAATGGCAATAAATGCGTATCTATCAATAATCACTTTTAATGTAACTGGCTTAAATATTCCAAACAAAAGACATAGGGTAGCTGAATGGATAAGAAAATAAGACCCATGTATATGATGTTTTCAAAACACCCACCTCACTGAAAGATACAGACTAAAAGCTATGGAAAATATTTTATGCAAATGAAAAGGTAAAAGAAAGCTGGGGTGGCAGCATTTATATCCAAAACATAGACTTTAAAACCTAGGTGGCAATAAGAGACAAAGAAAGACACTACATAATGATAAAGGGGACAATCCAAGAAGGGGATATAACACTAGTAAACATTTATGCACCCAACATAGGAGTACCTAAATATGAAAAAACAATAAATATAAGTGGAGAGATTGCCAGAAATATAGTCATAATAGAGAAATTTAATACCCAATTGACTTCACTAGATAGATCTTCCAAACATAAACTCAACAAGGAGAGAATAGCCTTAAGCAATACACTAGATCAAATGGATTTCACTGATATCTACAGAACGTTTCCCCACCAAGCCGCAGAATATATACTCTTTTGAAATGCACATGGAACATTTTCTAGGATAGACCACATGTTAGGATACAAAACAAGTCCCAATCAATTTAGGAATATTGAAATCAATAATCTCTGACCATAATGCTATAAAAGTAGAAATCACAATGAATGTGAGATCACAGTGAGATCAAGGAAACATAAAAAGATACCTTGAAACCAATGAAAATGAGAACAAAACCGCCCAAAATTGGTGGGAAACAGGGAAAACAGTCCTAAAAGGGAAAGGTATAGCATTACAAGTCTATCTCAAGAAATAAGATAAAGCTCAAACAATCTAACTTTACACTTAAAGGAACTTGAAAAGAACAAAGCACAAAATGAGTATAGAGAAGGAAATAATAAAGTCTAAAAATAACACAAAAATTTAATGAATTCAAAATTTGTTCTTTGAAAATATAAACAAGATTGACAAATCTTTAACCAGACTCATCAAGGAAAAAATAAAGAGAACCCAAGTAAATAAAATCAGAAATGAAAGGGGAGAGGTAACAATTGACACCAAAGAAATACAAAGAATTGGCCCTGGCTGGTGTGGCTCAGTAGATTGAGGGCTGGCCTGTGAATTGAAAAGTCACTGGTTCAGTTCCCAGTTAGGGCATATGTCTGGGTTGCAAGCCCAGTTGGGGGCATGTGAGAAGCAACCACACATTGATGTTTCCCTCTCTTTCTCCCTCCCTTCCTCTCTCTAAAAAGTAAATAAAACCTTTAAAAAGAAAAAAACATGCATGATTTAAAATAATTCAAAGAATCATAAGAATATTATGAACAGCTATATGCCAACAAATTGGAAAACCTGAATGTAATGGATAAATTCCTAGAAACATATAATTTTCTAAAACTAAATCAGGTAGAATCAGAAAATCAGAATAGACAGATTACAACTACTGAAATTGAACTAATAATAATAATAATAAAACTCAAGTAACAAAAACCCTGTATTGGATGACTTCACAAAATGAACATCTCTTCTCAAACTATTCCAAAATATCTAAGAGGAGGGAAGACTTCCAAGCTGCTTGTACAAGGTCAGCATTATCCTAATTTCAAAACCAGATGAAGATACTACAAAGCGAGACAGAGAGGGATAGAGAGAGAATAGTATAGGCCAATATCCCTGATAATATAGATGCTAAAATCCTCAACAAAATATTAGCAAACCAAATACAGCCATACATCAAAAAAGATCATACATCATGATAAAGTGGGATTCTGAAGGTGCAAGTCTGGTACAATATTTACAAGTCAATTAAGATAATACGCTACATAAAATGGAAGATAAGAACCACATGTTCAAATTAATAGATGCAGAAAAGGCATTTGATGAAAATCCTGTACCCATTTATGATAAAAATATCATCAAGGTGGGAATAGAGGGAATGTAGATAAATGTAATAAAGACTATATATACTTATTTATATATATAAATAAGAATATATATATATTACTAACTGCCAATATTGTCAATGGGCAAAAATTAAAAGCATTCTATTAAGAATGGGCACAAGGCAGGGATGTGCACTTCCATCTCTTTTTCAACATAGTGCTGAAGGTCCTAGCCACAACAATAAGGAAGAAAAGTCATTTAAATGAGAGAGGAAGAAATAAAACTGTCATTATTTGCAGATGACATGATACTGTACATAGAGAAGCCTAAGGATTCTATCAAGAAACTACTAGAACTGATAAATTAATTCACTAGAGGATATAATATTAACATAAAAATCAGTAGCACTTCTATATGCCAATAACGAACATTCAGAAAGAGAATACTTAGAATAAATTTATACACGAATGTAAAAAGTCTGGAAAATTATAAGACAATGAAGAAAAACATTGAAACATACAAATACTGGAAGCATATACCATTTTTATGGATAGGAAGAATTAACATAATTAAAACATCTATGCTTCCCAAGGCAATTAATATACTCAGTGCAATTTCTATCAAGAATCAAATGATGTATTTCACAGAATTAGAATAAACATTACAAAAATTTGTATGGAATAACAACAATCCTGAACACCAACAGTGAATTTTAGAAAAAAATAACAAAATTAGAAGAATCACGCTACCAAATATCAAATATCAAACTATATCATTAGGTCATAGTAATAAAAAGAGCATGGTGTCAACATAGAACAATACATAGATCAATGGAACAGAATAGAGGGGCCAAAATGGACCACACTATTAAAGTCAATTAATAGTTGACAGAGGAGGCAAAAACATACAATGGGCTAAAGTTAGCTTATTTAATATATGGGGCTTTACTGGAAGAAATCCAAACTTTGTTAACCCAATGAAAATAGTTTGCACCACATCGACATAACCTGGTGGCCAAGAAGAGTAAACTGGAATGTGTCTGCATATATGATGATGATTTCACTTTACTAGTCAGTGGGAGTGGTAGATACAATTGAGTGAGCATGTGTATTGTGTAGCCATTGCATTCAAAATTACTGAGAAAGTAGAGCAATGAATCTGCATCAAATTTTGTATTAAGCTTGAACATTCCTCCATGAAAACTACTCAGATGATTCAGAAGCCTGCAGCTATGGGCAAGTGGAGAGTGGCAGCTTCATCACAACACACCCATTTATGCCTCATATCTCGTGCAGAGGTTTTTAGTAAAACATCAAATCACCCAGGTGATTTGGTGCCCTGCAACTTCTGACTTTTCCCAAAACTAAAATCACATTTGCATTTCAGACCATCAATGAGCTTCAGGAAAATACAATGGGGCAGCTGATGGCAATTGGGAGAACTGTGTGAGTTCCCAAGGTGACTACTTTGAAGGGGACAGAGGCAACATTGTCCTAGGTATAACATTGTTTTATTTGGTATCTTCTTCAATAAATGACTATTTTTCATATTACATGACTGGATACTCTCTGGATATACCTCGTATGCTATTGGGAAAATTGGACAGATACATGCAGAAAATGAAATTAAACCACAGTTTTACACCAAATGGAAGAGTTAATTCACATTATTTACAATAGCCAAGTGCTGGAAACAGCCTAAGTGCCCATCAGTGGATGATTGGATCAAAAAACTTTGGTACATTTACACAATGGAATACTATACAGCAGAAAGAAAGAAGGAACTCCTGACCCTGAGATGGCAACAGAGTAGAGAGTAGTGCTAATGGTGTTCTCGAGTACCAGAGCAGCTGGAGGACAGGATAGGGAGCACAAGACGTCTTCAGGTCCCAAAGAATTGGAGCGGTCAGCATCTGGACTCCAGGGGAGCACAGCCCAGAGGCAGCAGAGAACTACAGGAGAGCAGATTAGGCAGTTCTAAACCGGCTGCCAGGAGACTGATAACGGCTATGGGCACTGGCTGCTTTACCCAGAGGGGCATCTTTAACTGAAGCCAGCTCCAGGCCCCCTGGTGACTAGAAATCTGAGCAGTGAAGTGTGGGCAGTGAGGGTAAATGCCAGAGGGAAAGAGGAATTGAACTCTTGCAGGGAAGGGACTGTGTGAGAGCCTTGTTCTGGCAACAGGGCTCCTCACTGGGTCAGAGGCAGAGGAGAAGAGTCCTTCAGGGAGCAGGAGCAAGGGAGCAGGGAAGTACACTGGCCAGGGCAGTGAGAGGGCCGAAAACGGTGCTGCTGGGCCACCGGGGAAACAGCAGCTTGAAGCCCCTATGAGGGGGGAGGCCCAGCTCTGCGCACCCACACTGGCCCCCAGGCTCCCTTGGAAGCTCCAAACTGCGAGCCGGGAACTTGTAGCTGGGGCAACTGACTGCCAATTGCTGGGGACAAAGGCCGCAGACGCTCTGGGAGGGGCGCATCACAGAGGCTGAGTAAAGGACTCCTCAGAGAGCTGGTCTGCTTGGAGGATTGGCTCTCACCTGGGGGAGCTGGGCAGTGTTGGCAGACCCCGGGCACTGTTGGTGGATGGGGGCTGCCTCCTCTGGGAGCTGCGGGGACAGGGCCAATCATCACAGGAACCAGCGAGGTTGCAGGCTGCCCTGCAGGGGTGCCAGGTGCCCATCACAGGCAGGAACCTCCACCAGGAATTGGAAGAGACACCTTGCGGTCCTCAGAATACCGGCAGCCCTAAAACCCCGCTAGGCTACTGAAGGCCCAGCCTACCTGGGGGCTGACACTCAGAATCAGCCCTGACTGTGACAATCAGAGGCCCTGCCACTCCAAGACCAGCTGGACTGTAGGCTGCAGAGACCTGACCAAGAAAAAGAGGCAGCCTCAGGAAATGGATTGCTGCTAATCTCAAGCATCTGAGTTATACCGAGAGCTACATGAACTATTATTCCCCAAAATATCCTTTTCAAAAGTTACTTCTCACATAATTTTAATCGCCCGCCCCCCCATCTCAATCCACCTAAATACCCAAGACCATCCCCCTTCTCTTAATTTAGTCTACTCACTCTCTGGCTACAACACATTCCCAGTCCTCAATCTAAGTATTCCTCCATTCTGCAGCCACCTGAACCCTTTTTTTTTAATTCTTTTCTTTCTTTCTTTTTCTTTTCTTCCTGTTAAAGCCCACAGGTCCTGGCACCACCTGGACCAGTCAGAGATCATAAAGGGTGAACAGCCACCTAAACCCTTTCTTTATTAATATTGGTTTTTCTTTTTCTTGTGATTTTTTCCCTTTTTTCCCTCTTTTTACAATTAAAAAAAAATTTTTTTCTCTCTCTCTGATATAAGCCCAGACGTCCCGACTCCACCAGGACCAATCAGGGATCATTAATGGTAAACAGACACTGAAACCCTTTTTGCTTATCCGCTAAAAGCCCTCAGGTCTTGGCTCCATCTGGATCGATCAGGGATTATTAAGGGTGAACAGCCATCTAAACACTTTCTTCTTATTATTATCTTTTTAATTTCTTTTTTCCTTTTCCTTTTTTTCCTGCTAAAAGCCCACAGGTCCAGAATACAACCAGAAAGCCCAAATAAAGGCCACACCAAGAACAACAAGTGGAGAAAAACTGGGAGACTGCAACATTGAAATCCACAAATTTCCTAACACAGAAGGATGCTCAAATAAGGCAAGGAAGCAAAGCAGGTTAATCCAAGGAAAAATAAAATAAAATAAAAAGCAAGCAACAACAGACACCCAAAATGGGGGAAAAAGAATCAATCCATCACCAAAAGGATAGGAAGAATCCCCAGAAAGACCACAAAATGAAAAAGAGGCACCTGAAATATCAGATAAGGAATTCAAAAGAGTGATGATAGAGAAGCACAATGAGCTCAGCCACATCAAAAAAAAAAAAAAAAAAAAAAAAAAAAAAAAAAAAAAAAAAAAAAAAAAAAAAAAAAAAAAAAAAAAAAAAAAAAAAAAAAAAAAAAAAAAAAAACAAAAAACAAAAACAAACAAACAAACAACAACAACAAAAAAACTATAAACAACTCCAGGAGAACTACAAAGAACTCCAGGGAAGTTACAAGGAACTTACTGAGCATGAAACAAGGAACAACAGCATGAAAAAGGACATGGAAACTATCAATAAGTGCCAGGAGGAAATGAAGAATACAATTTCTGAATTGAAGAATACAGTAGAAGGATCAATAGTAGGCTAGAGGAAGCAGAGGACCAGATCAGCGAGTTGGAGGATAATGTAGACAAATACTCCAAGACAGTACAAGGTAATAAAAATAGGCTGAACAAGATTGAAGAGGGTTTAAGAGAGCTGCAGGACAACATGAAACATAACAACATCCATATCATAGGGATACCAGAAGGAGAAGAGAAACAAGGAATGGAAAACCTGTTCAAAAAGTCATGATAGAGAAATTCCTTAACATGATGAGTGAAAACATTCATCCAGTTCAGGACTCACAGAGGGTCCCCATGAGGATCAACCCAAACAGACCAACACCAAGGCACATTATTATTAAAATGGCTAATTTCAAAGACAAAGAGAGAATTCGAAAAGCATCAAGAGAGAAAAGACAAATAACATACAAAGGTCCTCCAATAAGGCTATCAAATGATTATTCAACAGAAACAATTCAAGCCAGAAGGGAATGGCAAAAACTATATCAAGTCATAGTAAACAAAGGCCTGCAACCAAGAATACTCTACCCAGCAAGGCTCTCATTTAAGATAGAAGGAGAAATAAGGAGCTTCCCAGACAAAAAAAAGACTAAAAGAATACATCTCTACCAAACCAGGATTGCAAGAAATGCTAAAGGGTCTGCTTTAAAAATAAATAAACAAATGAAATGAAGAAACAGAGAAAGCCAAAGAGGAATACAGATACGAAGAGAGAAAATGTCAATGAATAAGTATCAATCAATAATAACCTTATGGGACAATAATGCACAAAACTAACAACAAGCAAAACAGAACCAAGTATATGAATACAAGGAATAGGCCTTCAGTGGTCAGGGGAAAAGGGGTTGGGGGGAGGGGTGAGGGAGAGGCAAGAAAGGGAGAAGCTTAGACAGGAACCTGGTATAAAGCAACCATGGACATGGACAACAGGTGGGATTGACTTTGCGGGGAATGGGTGGGTAGGGAGGGGGACAGAGGGGAGCAAAAAGGGGATGGATGTAATACAACAACAAAAAAATAAAAAAAATAAATAAAAAAATAATAACCTTAAGTGTAAATGAATTCAATGTACTAATCAAAAGACATAGGGTAGCTGAATTGATAAGACAACATGACCCACATATATACTGTCTTCAAGAGACCCACCTCAGAACAAAAGATCAACACAGACTGAGAGTGAAGGGATGGAAAAATATATATCAAGCAAATGGGCAAGAAAAAAAAGCTGGAGTAGCAATACTGATTTCAGATAAAAGAGATTTTACAATGAAGGCCATTAAAAGGGACAAAGATGGACATTTCATAATACTTAAGGGAACAATCCATCAAGAAGAAATAACTCTGGTAAACATATACGCACCCAACATAGGAGCTCCGAAATATATAAGGAAAATCTTGGAAGACTTTAAGAAAGACATAGATAGCAACACACTAATAGGGGATTTTAATACCCCACTATCAATAATGGACAGATCTTGCAAACAAAAAATGCCCAAAGATGTTGTGGTATTGAACAACACCCTAGAGGAAATGGACCTAACTAATGTATACAGAGTCTTTTACCCCAAAGAAGCAAAATACACATTCTTTTCAAATGCACATGGACCATTCTCCAAGATAGACCACATAGTATGTCACAAGAAAAGCCTCCACAAATACAGGAAAATTGAAATCATACAAAGTATCTTCTCAGATCACAAGGGCTTGAAACTAGAAACCAAATTCAAGGGAAAAACCCAAAAATTCTCTAACTCATGGAGACTGAATAACATGCTTTTAAGCAATGAAGCGGCCAACAATGAGATCAAAGATGAAATCAAAAAGTTCCTGGAAACAAATGACAATGAACACACAACAGCCCAAAACCTATGGGATACAGCAAAGGCAGTTCTCAGGGGGAAATTTATAGCAATACAGGCCTTCCAAAAAAGGTTACAGGAAGTTTATAAAAATGACCTAACCACAAAGCTGCAAGAACTAGAGGAGCAACAACAAACATAGCCCAGAGTAAGTAGAAGGAAGGAAATCATCAAGATCAAAGCAGAACTAAATAACTCAGATATTCAAACAACAATTTGAAGAATCAACAGGTCCAGGAGCTGGTTCTTTGAAAAAATAAACAAAATTGACAAGCCCTTATCCAGACTCATCAAGAAAAAGAGAGAGAGGACCCAAATAAACAAAATCAGAACTGAAAGAGCGGAAATCACAACTGATACCTCAGAAATACAAAAGATTATAAGAAATTACTATAAACAACTCTATGACAAAAAATATGACAACCTGGATGAAATGGACACATTTCTGGAAAGGTACAATCTACCAAAACTGAACCCAGAAGAAACAGAATGTCTGAATAGGCCGATAACAACTAGTGAAATTGAAGTAGTAATCCAAAATCTCCCAAAGCACAAGAGCCCTGGACCAGATGGCTACACAGGTGAATTTTACCAAACATTTAAAGAAGAACTAACTCTTATCCTTCTCAAACTATACCAAAAAATTCAGGAAGAGGGAAGACTCCCAAACTCTTTCTATGAGGCCAATACTATTCTAATCCCCAAACCAGGGCAATACACAACTAAGAAAGAAAGTTACAGGCCAATATCTCTGATGAACATAGATACTAAAATTCTCAACAAAATATTGGCCAATCGGATTTAGCAGTATATTACAAAGATCATACACCATGATCAAGTGGGTTTCATCACAAGGATACAAGGATGGTACAACATTCGTAAACGAATAAATGCAATACACCACATCAACAAATTAAAAGATAAAAACCATATGATCATATCAATAGATGCTGAAAAAGCATTTGATAAAGTACAGCAACCATTTATGATAAAAACCCTCAGCAAAATGGGAATAGAGGAAGCATACCTCAACATCGTAAATGCCATCTATGAGAAATCTGAAGCCAACATCATACTTAATGGACAAAAACTGAAAGCTTTACCCCTAAGATCAGGAACGAGACAAGGCTGCCCACTTTCTCCACTTCTATTCAACATTGTCTTGGAAGTTCTAGCTATAGCCATCAGCGAAGAAAAAGGAATCAAAGGTATCCAAATTGGAAAGGAGGAAGTCAAACTGTCATTATTTGCAGATGATATGATAG
>PVIW01018429.1:0-11650 GCA_004026585.1 Noctilio leporinus | reverse complement strand
AACAATACTACAAGGCTACTGTCATCAAAACAGCATGGTACTGGCATAAGAATAGACATATAGATCAATGGAACAGAATAGAGAGCCCAGAAATTAACCCAGGACTCTATGGTCAACTCATATTTGACAAAGGGGGAAGGAACATCCAATGGAGTAAAAACAGTCTCTTCAACAAATGGTGTTGGGAGAACTGGACATGTAAAAAGATAAAACTAGACCACCAACTTACACCATACACCAAAATAAACTCAAGATGGATAAAGGACTTAAACATAAGCAGTGCCACCATAAAGGTCCTGGAGAAAAATAGAGGCAGTAAACTTTCGGATATCCTATGCAAAAATATGTTTACTGATACTTCACCAAGGGCAAAGGAAATCAAAGAATGAATCAACAAATGGGGGTATATCAAATTGAAAAGTTTCTGTTCAGCTAAAGAAAATATCAGCAATATTCAAAGGGAACCAACTGTATGGGAAAACATAATTGCCAATGATACCTCAGACAAGGGTCTGATCTCCAGAATATATAAAGAACTAATGCGACTCAACACCAGGGAGACAGACAGCCCAATTAAAAAATGGGCAAAGGACCTGAACAGACAACTCACTGAGGAAGATATACAAAGGGCCCAGAGGCTTATGAAAGAATGCTCAACATCGCTAGTCATCAGAGAGATGCAAATTAAAACTGCATTAAGCTACCACCTCTCACCTGTCAGAATGGCAATCATCAGCAAATCAACAAACAACAAGTGTTGGCGAGGATGCGGGGCAAAGGGAACCCTCATACACTGTTGGTGGCAATGCAGGCTGGTGCAGCCACTGTGGAAAACAGTATGGGGTTTCCTTAAAAAACTAAAAATGGAACTGCCTTTTGATCCAGCCATTCCACTACTTGGACTATACCCAAAGAAGCCTGAGACACCAATTCATAAGAACCTACGCACACCTATGTTCATAGTGGCACTATTTACAATAGCCAAGTGCTGGAAACAGCCTAAGTGCCCATCAATGGATGGTTGGATCAAAAAACTTTGGTACATTTACACAATGGAATTCTATATGGCAGAAAGAAAGAAGGAACTTGTACCCTTTGCAACAACATGGATGGAACTGAAGAATATTATGCTTAGTGAAATAAGCCAGTCAGTGAAGGACAGGTATCATATGTTCTCACCCATTACGGGACAATAATGAGCAAAAATAACAACAAGCAAAACAGAACCAAGTGTATGAATACAAGGAATAGGCCTGCAGTGGTCAGGAGGAAAGGGGTTGGGGGGATGGGGGAGGCAGAGGCAAAGAAGGGGAGGAGCTTAGACCAGAACCTAGTATAAAGGAACCATGGACATGGACAACAGGTGGGATTGACTTTGGGGGGAAAGGGTGGGTGGGGAGGGGGACAGAGGGGAGCAAAAATGGGATGTATGTAATACAACAACAATAAAATTAAAAGAAAAAAAAAAAGTTCTGCACTCAGAAAACTATAGGACACTGAAGAAAAAAAAAAAAAAGGAAGATACAAATGAAAGCATATACCATCTTCATAGATAGGAAGAATAAACATTATTAAAATGTCCATATTACCCAAAGTCATTTATATATTCAATGTAATCCCTATTAAAACACCAATGGCATATTTCGCAGATCTAGAACAAATACCTAAAAAATTTACCTGAAGCCATAAATGACTCCAAATAGCCACAGAAACATTAGAAAGAAAAAATAAAGGTAGGAATTATAATACCATATATTAAACTATATTACAAGTCCACTTTAATCAAAAGAGTGTGGTACTGGCATAAGAATAGAAATATAGATCAATGGAATGGCATAAAGAACCCAGGAATAAACTCAAGTTTCTATGATCAACTAATATTAGACAAAGGCAGAAGGAGCATAAAATGGAGTGAAAATAGTCTCTTCAACAAATGGTGTTGGAAGAGCAGGAGAAGGACATGCAAAAAAAAAAATTGAAACTAGACCACCAACTCACACTATACTCCAGAATAAACTCAAGATGTATAAAGGACTTAAACATAAGCCATGACATCATAAAAGTCCTAGAGGAAAACATAGGCAGTAAATTTTCAGATATTCCATACAGCAATATTTTCACTGATATTTCTCCTAGATCAAGGGAAATAAAGGAACAAATACATGGAACTACATCAAACTAAATATCTTCTGGTCAGTTAAAAAAGCATCAGCAAAATGAATTGGGAAACCGCCATGTAGGAAAACATATTAACCAATGGTACCTCAAACAAGGGTTTGATCTCCAAAATGTATAAAGAACTTATATGACTCAACACCAGTAAGACTGAGAACCCAGTTTAAAAATTGGAAAGATCTAGATGGACACTTCTCAGGAAAGACTATACAAGGAGCCCATGGGAAAAAAAAATTCTCAACATCACTAGCCATGAGAGAGATACAAATTAAAACCACAATGAGTTACCACCTCATGCCTGTCAGAATGGCCACCATTAACAAATCAACAAACAACAAGTGCTGGTGAGGATGTGGAGAACAAAGGAACCCTAATATAGCCATGTAGAACAAGAAATCTGCACCACATAGGAAATGTGGAGTTAGAAAGTTATTCAGGTCCACTCATCTTCATTATATTTTTACCTTCCTGGCTTTCAACAGATGCTGTAGTAGTTCCTGTTTTTATATGACAAAGGAGATGGTTTGCCCTCAGTTTTGAAAGACTATTTCTGTCTCAGCTTACTATCTCATGAGATGTTCTGTAAAAAGTGCAAGGGGATTCCATGAAATTGAAGATTAAATATATACAAAATGGAAAATTCACAATGTTTAAGCAAAATTGGTAGTTGCAACTGGTCATGGGCATGTAATTTTAAATACAGTCAATAATGTTGTAAAAACTATGTATGTTGCCAGGTGGGTACTGAAAATATCACAGGAACAACTGTCAAGTATGATTGTCTAGCTGCTGTGCTGTACATCTGAAACTGATACAAAATAGTATTAAATGTAAACTGTCATTGAAAATTTAAAAATGGAAAGAAGCAAAATCTCTGAAAAGACTCATAACAAAGACAATTCTGTATCTTTGTTTAACCTAGCATATGCTCTGATTATTTCTGAGAAGGATCCCCTATGAATGAAGCCTGCTTTACCCACATGCAAGGACAGAGTGGAAGCCTTTTAATTACAAGTGCAGCCTTTCATCCTTTCTTTCATGTTTCCTATTTATATCTAGAAAGAGCAGTCATTTTAAAATAGCCCCAAAGAGTTTCTGGTCTTAAATTGAGCCTGGTGAGCTATTAGTTAAGGCATCATTTTCTAACTCATTTTGCCTTTTTCTTCTTTATTATAAGGAGAGCAAATTTATAGTACATTTTTCTGAACCAGTTAAATATTGTGGCAGAATCACCTGATATGAGAGGTGTGTTCATATGGGAAATCTGGTTCCTTGCAGTTGTACAACAAAAATAAACTTCAGTTTTATTTGACACCATTTAAAATGATTTCACTAGAATGTAAAGTTGAGCAAGTGACAATTGTATTAATCACAAATCAAAGAATGCCTGAAGCAGTGTATAGATTATATATACTTATCTTATGTATCAGCCTCTCTGGGGTCTGCCTTTAATGGATAATATTCCCCAAAACCTTTTTATGTCTTTCAAATAATAAACATATTACAACAGGTGCATTCACCTAGAGAATTCACCTGCCATTACATGTGAATTTGACATGGCTGTCCTTGAGTTTCATGCATTTACAGAGTAAAGGCTGCTGTGCTGCTTAGTATAAGGGTGACCTGGGTAAGTTCAAGATCAAGTGGTCAGTGTAGCTAAAGGGAGAACTTAACTGGGTCAACATCATCAGAGATAGTTCATGATTGTGAGAGGTGCAAGAAATAGAGAACATAGCTATATCAAAGCAGAATTGATGCTGAGCTTCCTGTCACTTTCCTCTCATTCACCAATGTTTGGCCAAAAGGAAAACAAAACAGTGAAGCTAGGACCTAATAAACATTTTATTACTATTATTTGAAATAAGGTAAAACAACAAACAAACTCCACTCAAGTTGTCTGCCACCTGTTTGGGTCTGGCTACATGAAGCTGCCACAAGTTTCCTGGTGTCTCCCCTTCCTGACTACCTTATGGGTTAACCAGCTGTCTGTGTCTCCTGCCATTGATAATCAGAGTGGTACACACTTCTATTGCCCTTGAGCTTCAGAGCTCTTCAAGCATTGTGACTTTGCCTATGACTTACTGTTTAAGGAAATCTAGGCTGGTTCACATGAACTTTCTGGACCTATCATTTCCTCTCCTCCATGACCCTCACTCAGATAGCTTCCAAGTTTGCTCCACCCTTTAACGGTACCTTGTTTGAATTCTGTTTAATCAATAAAACCAGCATCATCAAGCTGTCTATCTCCTAGACTACATCCACTTTTGCTTTTAAATTCCACATGTTTTGGGACAAAGCACCACTGAGAATTCCATCTATTTTGCAGCCTTTGAAACTTGGATTTGGCAGTTGCTGATTTTTAATAGTAAGGAAATCCCCAGCTGTTTGGACCCAAAGAGGGAATTAGCATGCACACACACACATACACACATACATATTTACAATTAGGCAATAGGGAAAAAAGTGAAAAGAAAATACACTGGGAAAATTTTTGGAGTAGCTAATTTTGATAGTTGTGGAAAACTGCATTCTATAGATTTTTGCTAAACATTTTATATAAGTAATAGAACCTGGATATTCAAAAATAAATAAATTGTTTACTGCTTATATTTTTCTCCAGGACCTTTATGGTGGCACTGCTTATGTTTAAATCCTTTATCCATCTTGAGTTTATTTTGTGTATGGTGTAAGTTGGTGGCCTAGTTTTATCTTTTTGCATGTTGCTGTCCAGTTCTCCCAACACCATTTGTTGAAGAGACTGTTTTTACTCCATTGGATGTTCCTTCCCTCTTTGTAAAATATGAGTTGACCATAGAGTCCTGGATTAATTTCTGGGCTCTCTATTCTGTTCCATTGATCTATATGTCTATTCTTATGCCAGTACCATGCTGTTTTGATGACAGTAGCCTTGTAGTATTGTTTGATGTCCGGTATTGTGATTCCTCCTAACTTGTTCTTCTTTCTCAAGATTGCTGTGGCTGTTCATGGGCATTTTTGGCTCCATATAAATTTTTGAAGTATTTTTTCTATTTCTGTGAAGTCTGTCATTGGTATTTTAATTGGGATTGCATTGAATATGTAGATTGCTTTGGGTAGTATGGACATTTTAATGATGTTAATTTTTCCCATCCATGAACATGGTATATGCTTCCATTTATTTGTGTCTTCCTTGATTTCTTTCTTCATTGTTCTGTAGTTTTCTGAGTACAGGTCTTTTACCTCCTTGGTTATGTTGATTCCTAGGTACTTTATTTTTCTTGTTGCTATGGTAAATGGGATTTATTTTTATGCTTCTACTCCTGTTGTTTCATTATTGGTATACAAAAATGCTTTTGATTTCTGGATATTGACTTTATACCCAGCTATTTTGCTAAATTTGCTAATTAGGTTAAGTAAGTTTTTGGTGTAGCCCATCGGGTTTTGTATGTACACTATCATATCATCTGCAAATAATGACAGTTTGACTTCCTCCTTTCCAATTTGGATACCTTTAATTCCTTTTTCTTCTCTGATGGCTATAGCTAGAACTTCCAAGACAATGTTGAATAGAAGTGAAGAAAGTGGACAGCCTTTTCTCATTCCTGATCTTAGGGGGAAAGCTTTCAGTTTTTGTCCATTAAGTATGATGTTGGCTTCAGGTTTCTCATAGATGGGCTTTATGATGTTGAGGTATGCTCCCTCTATTCCCATTTTGCTGAGGGTTTTGATCATAAATGGTTGCTGCACTTTATCAAATGCTTTTTCAGCATCTATTGATATGATCATATGGTTTTTATCTTTCAATTTGTTGATGTGGTGTATTACATTTATTGATTGATGAATGTTGTACCATCCTTGCATCCCTGGGATGAAGCCCACTTGATCATGGTGTATGATCTTTGTAATATACTGCTGAATCCAGTTGGCCAATATTTTGTTGAGAAATTTAGCGTCTATGTTCATCAGAGATATTGGCCTGTAGCTTTCATTCTTAGTTGTATCTTGCCCTGGTTTTGGGATTAGAATAATATTGGCCTCATAGAAAGAGTTATGGAGTCTTCCCTCTTCTTGATTTTTTGGTATAGTTTGAGGAGGATAGGAGTTAGTTCTTCTTTAAATGTTTGATAAAATTCACCTGTGTAGCCATCTGGTCCAGGGCTTTTGTGCTTTGGGAGATTTTGGATTACTTCTTTCATTTCACTAATTGTTATTGGCCTGTTTATGCTTTCTGCTTCTTCTGGGTTCAGTTTTGGTAGATTATACCTTTCCAGAAATGTGTCCATTTCATCCAGGTTGTCATATTTTTTGTCATATAGTTGCTTATAGTAATTTCTTACAATCTTTTGTATTTCCAGGGTATCAGTTGTGATTTCCCCTCTTTCAGTTCTGACTCTGTTTATTTGGGTTCTCTCTCTCGCTTTTTCTTGATGAATCTGGATAAGGGCTTGTCAATTTTGTTTATTTTTTCAAAAAACCAACTCCTGGACCTGTTTATTCTTTGAATTGTAGTTTGAATCTCTGAGTTATTTAGTTCTGTTCTGATCTTAATGATTTTCTTCCTTCTACTAGCTTGGACTATACCCAAAGAATCCTGAAATACCAACTCATAAGAACCTATGTACACCTATGTTCATAGCGGCACTATTTACAATAGTCAAGTGCTGGAAATAGCCTAAGTGCCCATCAGTGGATGATTGGATCAAAAAACTTTGGTACATTTACACAATGGAATTCTATATAGGAGAAAGAAAGAAGGAACTTGTACCCTTTGCAACAACATGGATGGAACAGGTGAGTATTATGCTTAGTGAAATAAGCCAGTCAGTGAAGGATAAATATATGATCTCACACATCATGGGCCAATAATGAGCAAAAACGAACAACAAGCAAAACCGAACCAAATATATGAATACAATGAATAGGTCTTCATTGGTCAGGGGGAAAGGGGATGGGGGAGGTGGGCGGCAGAGGCAAGAACGGGGATCAGTTTAGACAAGAACCTAGTATAAAGGAACCATGGACATGGACAACAGGTGGGATTGACTTTGGGGGGAATGGGTGGGTGGGGAGGGGTACAGAGGGGAGCAAAAAGGGGATGGATGTAATACAACAACAATAAAATTTTAAAAATAAAATAAAATCAAATAAATAAGTAAATAAATGTTGTAGACCCAGCCACAAAAGGTGCATATAATCTAATTTTAAAAGATCTCAAAGGGCTTATGCTATAATGTTAGATTTAAGGGATAAGTAAATTTGTGTGGGGAGGGTTTTCTTGTCTTAGTGAAACCTGTTCTGAATTTCAGAAAAGAGAAATGAAGTACAATAGTTTACTTTCCAGATTTGTTTATTTTTAGTATTTTTATTGGTTTATGTTATATAAAGTATGGTAACCCCTTACGTATAATTAATAAATATCCACAGCAATATACCTAAAATGCATTGTTGGCCTCACAATACAACATTTCCCTTATGTGAGAAATTTCACCTTAATTTCTTAACTTCCTTCCTAGCATTAAAGAATACTTTTACATATAAAAGTTAAGTCAGAACTTTGGTTTCAATCACTGTGACAATTCAACTCATTTCTCTTACACTTCCATTGTATATGGAAGTCTTTTACCTTAAGAAGAGACCGTTTTGATTATAGTAATTCAGATTTTAATTAGTACTATTCAGTTTTGCTACTGTTTCTCATTCCAATATTCATAAACTAATTAAGCAGTCAATTATTACTTATCTATGATGCATGTCAAATGGTCAATTAAGAGTCTTAACAGTCCCTCAATCTGTTATTTTTTCTATATATATTTTTCTAGTGCTTATCACTGGCACCTAGATAACTCAGACAGCAAGAGTAAACTAAACAATAAATGACAGTGTTTTTGGAAGTTGAAAGAATAGCAGGTGATAAATATGAATAACATACAGACAACAATATACATCAAAAGAAAGCTGAGACTTGTGAAGTAATTTAGGTAAAATAAAGAGTTCAGACTTTATTTAAACCACTGATTTACTATAGGTAGAAGTTAAAATAATAATTAAATTATTCACTCTTATTTTGTTCTTTTGCTGCCCTTTTTAGTCACTTATACACATACCTTCCCCAGATTCTTTTTGTGGAGGCAATCATAGAGATAAACTATTCCAGAGGGCCTAGTTTTTACTTAGAATGTCTTTCCCTACTGAAATTTTCAGTTCATATTTCCCAATTGGTTTTCAAGTGCACATTTAGTATAGGTGCTTTTGGATAAAAAAAAATTAAACTGTTCTGCTTTTAAAAATTTGTCTGTTTCAGAACAAATCAGCATTAATATAATTAAATTCAACAAATATAGATATGTGGTAAGTCCATTTCTTAGTAACAAAAGAGGAAAAGAAACTAATAAACAAGGGCATATATAGATGTCTCCTGGGGACTTTCAAGAAAACTTGAACATGATAGTAATTTATAAGAGTCTGTCAACAAATCTATAAAAAGTGTGTGAGCTCATGAGTAATATAAAGCATATACATAAGACAATAGAAGATGAATCTTCTCATAGAAAATTGACAATTATTTTTAGTAATAAAAATGTTCAATATGACAAAGGTGTGTGAAAACAGGTGTACTTATATATTTTTAGGAGTAATAAATTTGGTAAAACAGAATTAATTTGAACAAAAAGTATCAGGACTCTAAAAAATGATGCCCTAGCTGGTGTGGCTTAGTGGATTGAGCACCAGTCTGTGAACTAGAGGGTCACGAATTCAATTAGAATGGAAAGAAACACTGGAAATAAATATTTAAAAAATTATAATGAGATGATGAATTTATAAAATCTATTAAGTATATAATTTATCACATCTATTCTTTACAAAATTTAGATTAATTCTTAAATCTAACCCATATTAATATAACTTTAAATTGCACATATTCTTAAATTTAGTATAATTTATTAAAATTATACAATGAGAGGTTCTAGCAAGATGGCAGAGGAGTAAGTGGAACTATACCAATCTCCTCCCAGGTCACACCTGGAATTACTTTCTTGGAGAAAAAGTCAGCTGGAATTACCAACAGGGCACCAGCTAGAAAGAGGTTTTATAATGACGGACAGAACAGGAGAGGATGCTTCATCACAATGTGACTGGTAGGAATAGTGGAAATACGAGAGGGTTGGCTGGGCCCCCACCAGAGGCAGCAGCCTAAGTAACAGAGCCAGGGGCTCCACCTGAGGAGGGTGGGTTCTGGTCCCCCAGCTGGGCTTCCCACCCTATAGCAACACGGCAGGGAGTAGAGCAGCATACAGCTAAGAAGGGTGAAAAGCCATGGAGTTTACTAGCTTAAGAGAGCAATGGAGACAGAGAACTACTAGGGTTACCATAACAAAAATACATTAGCACCCACCTACCCTAGTATCCAGCAGAGGGAGAACAGAGAGGACTGGAGACATGTGGGGAGTTTGTAGTGGTGGCTTAGAGGAAAGAAGTGGGAAAGCGGCTGTGGGGATTCCAGTGCTGACTCCTCACCCACACCTCAGGCAGACTGCGCTGTGCCAAGTGGCTTTTGTATGAGGGGTCTTCAGAGCCTCACCCACTGGAAGCAATCTGCCCCACCCAATAGTGCCTAAAACCTGGCGCCTAATCACAGTTCTTTAACACCTAAATAAAATTCTCCTGCCCTGCCCTGTCTGAGGCAATAGTTGGCACCTAAAGAGGCATTTCTCCCCCTGCAGCACCTGGGCCTGGTGGCTGATTACAAACATTCTGACTTACAGCTGGGTCAGCTAGTCACACAGTCCCGCACAATGGCATGTAAGTCTGGTGGCTGATCATAGATTCACTGTTTTACAACTGAGTCAGTCCTTCTCACTCAGCAGAGCCTGGGCCTGACAGCTGATTTCAAACTATCTGACTTAGAACTGGGTCGGTCAGACAGCCCCACACAGTAGCACATGAGCCTGGTGGTGAGTTGTGGATTCATTGGTTTGCAACTGAGTCAGTTATACTCGCCCACCAGCCTCTGGGTCAGGTGGCTGATTACAAACTCTGTGACTTACAGCTGGGTCAGTCAGTCAGACCTGCAGAGTGGCATGCAAGCCTGGTGGATGATCATGGATTCATTGGTTCGCAGCTGAGTTGGTTTGTCCCACCCAGTGGACCCTGGGCCTGGGAGCTGATCACAGATTCATCATTGGATTACAATAGAATCTTTCAGTCAAGCCCAGCAGCTCCTGAGCCTCATGGCCAATCACAGATTCATTGGGTTATAATTGGATCTTGCTGCCTAAACCAGTGGCACCTAAGCCTGGCAGCTGAACACAGCATAATTTATTTACATCTTAATCTGTCCCACCAAGAAACACCTGAGCTGGCAGTTGATCCATGGGATTAAAATTGAACATCTCCATCTAGCTCAGCAGGGCCTGAGTTTGGTAGCTACTTCATTGATTTACAACTGAATTGGTCTGTCACATTAAGCTGTCTCTAAGCCTGGCTGGAGATCACTGATTGATAGGATTACAACTAAATCAATGAGCCTGGAAGCTTATCACAGTCTGGATTACAACAAAACCTAAAATTGGGGAGAAAAAGATTCCTTCTTCCTCCACCAAAAGAAAAGGAGGAATCACCAGAAATATCAATAAATGAAACAGAGGAAAGCAAATTACGAGATACAGAATTCAAAATAATGATGATAGAGAAGCTCAATGAGTTCAGCCAGCTGAAAGAAAACTATAAATAACTCTAAGGAAACTACAAAGAACTCCAGGGAAGCTACAAGGAACTTACTGAGAGCTATGCCAGCATTAAAAAGGACTTAGAAAATATCAGTAAGAGCCAGGAGGAAATGAAGAATACAATTTCTGAATAAAAGACTACAGTAGAGGGAATAAACATCAGGCTAGGGGAAGAAGAGTATTAGATAAATGATCAGGAGGACAATATAGAAAACTATTACAAGACATTGCAACAGAATGAAAAAAGGGTGAACAAGAATTAAGAGGTTTAAAGAGAGCTTCAGGACAACATTAAATGTAATAACATCCATATCATAGGGATACCAGAAGGAGAAGACAAACAAGGAATGGAAAACCTGTTCAAAAAAGTAATGATAGAAAATTTCCCTAACATGATGAATGAAAATATTACTCAAGTTCAGGAAGCAAAGAGGGTCACAATGAAGATGAATCCAAACAGACCCACTTCAAGACACATAATTAAAATGGAACATTTCAAAGACAAAGAGAGAATTGTAAAGTCATCAGGAGAGCAACAGTAAATAACATAAGGGGGCTCCAATAAGGTTATCAAATGATTGTTCAACAGAAACAATACAAGCCAGAAGGGAATGGCAAAAAATATTCCAAGTAATGGAAAACAAAGGCCTGCAACCAAGAATACTTTACCCAGCAAGGCTCTCATTCAAAATGGAAGGAGAAATAAGGAGTTTTCCAGGCAAAAAAAAAAAAAAAAAAAAAAAAAAAAAAAAAAAAAAAAAAAAAAAAAA
>PVIW01018428.1:0-11660 GCA_004026585.1 Noctilio leporinus | reverse complement strand
AAAGAATCCTGAAACACCAATTCATAAGAACCTATGCACACCTATGTTCATAGCGGCACTATTTACAATAGCCAAGTGCTGGAAACAGCCTAAGTGCCCATCAGTGGATGATTGGATCAAAAAAACTTTGGTACATTTACACAATGGAATTCTATATAGCAGAAAGAAAGAAGGAACTTGTACCCTTTGCAACAACATGGATGGAACTGGAGAGTATTATGCTTAGTGAAATAGGCCAGTCAGTGAAGGACAAATATCATATGATCTCACCCATTACGGGACAATAATGAGCAAAACTAACAACAAGCAAAACAGAACCAAGTATACGAATACAAGGAATAGGCCTTCAGTGGTCAGGGGGAACAGGGTTGGGGGGAGGAGGGAGGCAGAGGCAAAGAAGGGGAGCAGCTTAGACAAGAACCTAGTATAAAGGAACCATGGACATGGACAACAGGTGGAATTGACTTTGGGGGGAATGGGTGGGTCGGAGGGGGACAGAGGGGAGCAAAAAGGGGATGGATGTAATACAACAACAATAAAATTAAAAAAAAAAGTAGGTGACTTTTAGCAGTACTTCATGGGAAATTACTGTGAAAAAAATCATACATTCTACACATGTACACATTTCTTAGCACCTAGTATTTCAGTACTCTACACAGTATACAGAGATAGATAAATTTGCCAAGTTATTCTTACCTTATAGCAGCAATTTCAAATGATGTGCCCCAAGAATTTTTAAAGCATGCAATATCTGACTATTTAGTCAGGGCGCTGACCTCTTTTCCCTTAGATTGTTAAATCAAAAAATGACAATAGTCAACACAATAGTCATCCAGTATGAATGAATCAAAATTATACCTATTTTTCATCAAATTGACAAAAAATATATATTTTAATGTGCTATAGAATTTTAGTAGTTTATGTGTGCCATGAGATGAAAAAGGTTCAAAATCCCTGCCTTATAGGTAAGACTGTTTCTTGGAAATAGAAGGAAACTTTTTATTTTATATAAGATTGAATAAAAAACTTAATCCTTTTCTTTAAAAGTTGCATATCTCATGATGTCAGTAACAATTTTTAATAAGCAAACTTTACTTGGCTAAATAAATGTCTCAAAATGTTAAAAAATATTTTTAGGCACTATGCTACTAATATCCCTCCCATGGTCTACAATATCAGAAGTTAAAAGTGATGGCATGTTGAGGAAGCATATCATTATACCCCAGAAATGCCAATAGTTCCAACATAGCCAGAGTCAAATTATGGTGACTGTATACTCTGAGTGTACGAGCTTGTCCTGCTGTCATCCACGAGAGGCAGTAAAGTAGAGAGCTTACAGTTGTGGAGTGTTGATTCAGACTGCCTGGTGTTGATTTTTGGCTCTATTGTTTACTGATGCGTGATCTTGGGCAAGTTGCTGTCTCAGTTTCCCCTCCTATAAAGTGAGAACAGCAACAGTACCAAGCTCATAGGTTGTTGTGAAATACTGAGAGGCAAAACATGTCAAGAGCTTAGGCTAGGGCCTGGTTCATAATTCATACTCTTTAAATCTTAGCTATCATTAGCCTCAACCTATCCACTGTGTCCAGCTCATTGCCACCGCCGCAGTCCAGGCTGCCCTGTCCCTCTGTAGGCTTCTGCCACAGCCTCCACACTGCTGCTCCTCCAGTCTACAGATAGTGATCTTTTACAAATTTAAATTAATGCAATTAGGACACTTAAACCCCTCTAGGAATTACTGTAGAGTAGCTCTATCTTTTTTTTTAATTTAATTTTATTGTTGTTGTATTACATCCATCCCCTTTTTGCTCCCCTTAAAGTGCTTTTTAATAGTAACTCATTTGATGTTTAGACCAACCCAATGAGCCAGGTTCTACTATCTGCATTTAACAGGTGAGCAAGCAAAGAGTCAGGTTACTTGTTCAAGGTCTCACTGTCAGTTGCTGTGAGGGCCAAGATTTGAATTGAGGCAGGCTAGCTCCAGGACCCATGTGCTTAATGATGGCTGCTTCTCCTGTCTCTTGTAGTTTTCCACTGCACTTAGAATAAAATCCTGACTTTTAGAATGGCTTTCCACCCTTATGTATCCCACCTTCCCTCTCACTCACAACCCCACCATCACTGGACTCTGACTTGTTTCTCAAACACTCTGCATTTTCAACTTTGGAGGTTCAGTAGAGTTAATGGCCTTCTACAGAACAGTTTTGGGTAACTATTTCCACTTAAGGGCAAGGAGTTGGCTGTTCTGTTCACTACTGAACCCCCAATATATAGCACATAATAAGTTTGCAGTGACAGGTAAAAGAATATAAAGGAATGACAAGTACAAAGATGGGAGCATAGAATACAAAATACTTAGTTAAAAGAGATTACAGGCACACTTGGAGATACGATAGGCTTAATTCCTGACCACCTCAATAAAGTATTGCAATGAAGTGAGTCATACTCTTTTTGCTGGTGGGGGGTTTTGATTTCCATTTGTAAAAAATAAAGGCAACATCTGTGAAACACAGTAAAGTAAAATGCAATAAAATGAGGTCTGCCTGTAATGAAAACTAAAATGGAAAGAAATAGCATGATAATTGGAAGGAGCACAAGAGTAAGGAAAATTTATTTAAAGTAGTGGAGGTTTTGCATAATAGCTGAAGGTGCTGGCATTGGATAAGAGGAGAGAATGTGTGCTGCCTCTTCAAAAAGCACAAAACCTAATCCAGAGCTGTGGAAACTTTAGCAAATAAAAAACTGTCAGATAACAGTTAGTTATGAAGCACTAACTAAATGCTAAGTCCTTTACATGCACCATTACACTTAATTCTCACAAAGGACACTGAGACCTAGAGGGTAACAACTTACCCCCAAATTATACAGCTAATTAGTAATAGATCAAATCTGAAACCCAAGTCGTGTAGAGCCTTATGTAGAGATGGACAACAAAATATAGTAGTGAGAAGCAGGATGAACTCAGAAATGTTTGAACATTTCGCTTCAGTTAAACTGGGTATAAAGCTGGTCGCACGAGGAATGGTGAAAGGAATGTGGAAGGCATACTGGACAAGTGTGTATCTTACGATGTTTGTCTCTTCTCTAGGTTTTAGGTTTGAACAAGAACAGAAAAAAATGTATGACTATGCACCTATATCAGAAGACATGGAAATACCAGGATATACTTCATATGAAAATATTTATGAAGAACCAAATGTTACTAGACTAACACCTGGTTCCACTTATGGAATATAAATGTGAAGTACTCTCATTTTTTGAGTTACAGCCCTTCAAACCCTGATGCCATTAGCTATAATCATATCTCATATCCAGTTTATTCTGACTGGAATGAAATATATTCTTGGCATAGAATCTACCCAATTAAGTAAAAAAGATTAAATCAAACATTGGGCTGAATACAGTGGTCATAGAAAATGAAGAAATTACTCCTGGTATTCTGAGAAATTGTAATATTCTGATGATTACACTTAAATAAAGGTATATTTAGGTACAAAAATAATCTTTAACTTTTCTTGTTAAAAAGATTTTTAAATTTATTATTTTCAGAGAGAAGGGCAGGGAGGGAGGAAAAAAGGGAGAGAGACATTGATGTATGGTTGCCTTTCACTTGCCTCCAGCTATGGACCTGGCTGGAGACCTGGCTTGCAACCTGGTTATGTGCCCTGGCTGGGGAATTGAACCAGCAACCTTTGGGTTTGCACACCAGTGCCAACCTACTGATTCACACCAGCCAGGACTACCTTTTCGTTTTTGAAGCATCTTTTATTTGGGCATTCATGCCAGCAGAACTCCTTTACCATAAAAAAAAAAAAAAAAAAAAAAAAAAAAAAAAAAAAAAAAAAAAAAAAAAAAAAAGGGGGTGGCAAAAAAGGAAGGAAAAGGGGCACTATAGCAAATTCTCTTTTTATTAAGAAGTGATAGGCTTACTCGAAGCCCCTGCCCTAGTCACCTTAGCCATCCTTGAACAAAACTGGGTTACTGGGCACCCTTAGCTAAAGAACTAGAAAAGCAAAAACCTGTCTTTCAGCTTCCACAATGGGAGGAATAGGGGACTGGAGGTGACTGTTGGCTCAGGAACAAAGTCCATCACAATCTCTAAGTCCCAGCAGCCTCTACTGTGACCTGTCATCACACTATCACACCATATTTTTAAAAATCTATCTATAATCCTAACAGGCCAGAATCTATTTCTGTATTCTTTATCCTGTTCCATTGATGTTTGTGTCTTCTAATACTATCTTCCATTTGTTACTGTCAGTTTAACCCAAGTTTTCCAAACTTTATTTTCATTTCAAAACTCCTTTGGCTCTTATTCTTATACCTTTGCATTTCCATCAAACTTTACAATCAGACTGTCAAGTTCTAAAAGAAAAAAAAAGTGCAGGGATTTGATTGGATTGCATTGATTCTATATATCAATTTAGAGGAGAAGTGCTACTTTTTTTTTAAAACTATGATGCCATTTTAATTTTTTATTTGTTGATGTATTACTATTATTATATTAGAATTATTTCATTTTCCCCCCATTTCTGAGAAGTGCTGTCTTAATTTAGTATCTCAAGCCATGAACATGGCACATCTTCTTATATAGTTAGGCCTTCAGTTTCTCAGTAATATTTGTAAGTTTTAGTGAATGTTTACTTCATATATTTTATTAAAGTTATGCCCAACCAGTCCTGACTGGTGTGGCTCAGTGGGTTGAGAACTGACCTGCAGACTAAAGCATCTTTGACTTGGGCTACAAGATGCAAATGATCAATGTTTCTCTCACACATTGATGTTTTCTCTCCCTTTCTTTTTCCCTCCCTTCCCCTCTCTCTAAAAATAAAATCTTAAAAAGAACCATGCCCAACTATTTTGGTTTTTTTTTATGCTATTGTTTTTGAGTTTCAATTTTAAACCATTCAAAAGAAAATTTTAGACCTTAATTTCCTGACATAAATGACTTTTATTTAGCAATTCATGAATTAAAAAGCATCCAGTCTAGAAAACAGAAAGGAGCTTCCAAGAATTGTACAAAATAAGAGGGTTTCATAGATAAAAGTGAGCAAGAAAGTTATACTGGATATTGTTAATTGGTTAAAACAGGATTACTTTCCTTGTGGAGCAAAGGGAAGTGTTGGAGGTATGTTAGGTAACTTGGCAAGTGCTGCCAGACTGGCTTAGGCCTACCTTTTCTGGGAGAGCTGAGCTTAGAAACTTAGGTAAGCCTAAATTTGTTGACATGGGGCTTACCATAAGCAACCACTGCCTGGGCCTAGTCAAAACACTAACACTAGTACATAGCAATAGTATTGATATTTTGGATATTGACCTTCATCATGTGACCTTGTTAAACTCACTGGTTTTAGACTTTCTCTTTTACTTTCATTATAATTTTAGGTATACTTTATTGATTATGCTGTTACAGTTCTCCCAATTTTTCCCCCTTTGTCCTACTCTACTCCAGCAATCCCCTGTCTTTAGTTAATGTCCATCCATGGGTCATGCATGAAAGTTCTTTGACTTCACCCTTCCCTATACTATTCTTAACATCCCCCTGTCTATTTTGTTCTACCAGTTTATTATGCTTCTTAATCCCTGAACCTTTTCCCTCTTTCTCCTCCTCCACCTTTCCAGCTGATAATCCCTCCAAATGATCTCTATACCTATGATCTGTTCCTGTTCTGGCTGTTTGTTTAATTTGTTTATATTTTTTAGATTCAGTTTTGCTAGTTGTGACTTTGTTGTCATTTTAATGTTCATAGTTTTTATTTTCTTTTTCTTAAATAAGTCTCTTTAACATTTTACATAGTAATGGCTTGGCGATGATGAACTCCTTTAGCTTCATCTTGTCTAAGAAGCATATTATCTGCCCTTCCATTCTAAATGATAGCTTTGCTGGATAATCTTGGTTGTAGGTCCTAGCTTTTCATCACTTTGTATACTTCTTTCCAGTTTCTTCTTGCCTGCAAAGTTTCTTTTGAGAAATCAGCTGATAGTCTTATGGGAATTCCTTTGTGGGTAACTCTCTCTTTTTCTCTGGCTGCTTTTGAGATTCTCTGTCTTTAGCTTTTGGAATTTTAATTATGATGTGTCTTGGTGTGGTCCACATTGGGTCCAACTTGTTTGGGACTCTCTGCTTCCTGGACTTGTATCAATTTCCTTTGCCAAAATAGGGGAGTTTTCCTTCATTGTTTCTATCAAATAAGTTTTCATTTTTTTGCTTTTTCTCTTTTCCTTCTGGCATCCCTATGATTTGGGCTTGGCATCTTTGGAGATGTCCCAAAGTCTTCTTAAATGCTCCTTTTTTGAATTTTTGTTTCTTCATTTTGTTCTGGTTAAATGTCTGTTTTTTCTTTATGTTCCAAATTGTTGATTTGAATCCCAGCTTCCTTCCCATCACTGTTGGTCCACTGTATATTTTTCTTTATTTCACTTTGTATAACTTTCATTTCCTTTATTTTGTGGCTGTAGTCAGTCATTTCTCTAAGCATCCATTTTACCAGTATTTTGAACTCTGCATCTAATAAGTTGGCTATCTCCTTTTCACTTAGCTCTTTTCCTGGAGTTTTGGTCTGTTCTTTCATTTGAGGCATACTTCCCTGCCTCAGCTTCACAGACTTCCTGTGTTTGCCTCTGTGTATTAGGCAGAGTTGCTGCACTTGTAACTTTATAAGGAGTGGAGCCTTAGGTATTTGTCAATGCTGGGGGACCTGGTTCATTGCTTTGTGGCACTGTATGTGTGAGAGGGGTCAGAGAGGGAACAATGCTGCTTGCTCAGTAGTCACTCCTTTTCCAGTCACTCCACCTGCTTCCTGCATGTGACTGGTGCCTTCTTGCTGTTGTGCTGGGGATAGTTCTCAGAGTAGGTAGGTCTACATATGTCCTAAAACTGGGGGATGGGAGGAGGACTGTGAACAAACTATCCTGAGAAAGGGGAAGTTTCTTCCATCAGCCCAACCCCCTCTGGTTTTCACAGCCAGAAGCAATAAGGATTTATTTTTCCAGTGCTAGAAACATGAGCTGTGTGGTCTAGCCTGGGGCTGGGATCACTCCGCAGGTCCCTCCCAGCTTTTATAATGTGGAACCATTTGTTCAGCTGTCTGGTTGCAGCCTCTGCATTGCCACCACCACTTCCTGACAACCCAGCCATGAGTCTGCTCCACCAGGCTCCCCTACTCTGCCCCTCCTACCTATAGATAAACACTTTCCCTTTAAAGCTTTGGTTGTCAGGCTTCCATAGCTTCGATTTTCTAACAGTTCTGGTTGTTTTCTTTGTTTTGAGGTAGATGTAATCCTTACTGGTTGTGTGAGGATTCAAAGCATGTCCACCTATGCCTCCATCTTGGCTAGAACTTTAATTTTTTTCATAGACTCTTTAGAATTTTCTATATAGATGATGCCATCTTCAAATGAAGGTAATTTCTTTGCAAAGTATCTTTTATTTCTTTCTCTTTGCCTTATTACATGGCTATAAACATTAGTACAATGTTAAATTGACTGGTAAGAGTGGCATCCTTGCCTTGGTTTATTCACAGCAATTGCTTTTCAAATATGAAGCCAACATGGTATTCTTGGAACAATGCCATTTGGTCATGATGCCATTTGTACTTTACATATTGACGGAATTGATTCATTATGCAACTATGTTTGTGAAGGCTACTGGTCTGTTTTCTTTTCTTATAATTTTTGATATAAGAATAATCCTGGACCTTGTAAAATGGGTTCTTTTAATATCAGTAAGTTTGTACAACATTGGTATTATATCTTCCTTAGAAATAGAAGGCATTGATTCATTATGATTATTTTAAATACTTTTGTCTTTTTTATACCTTCATTTTGTTTGAGAGGCTTATGCAATCCCTTGTCCATGTTGTTTTACACTGCAGTAATTGAAAACAAATCTGCAACCAGCTGATTACCCTTTTTTTCTTAAAATACTTCTAGGTCTTACAATCATGGATATCTTAAAAAATCATTTAAGAAATAAAACACATGAAGTTTAGTAATACCAATAAAGAATTATAACTCTATAGTGAATATTCAAACACAAGAAAACACTAGGGAACATTTGAGGCATAGTTTTCAACCTGATATTAAGATCTACTAGCAAGATTAACAACATTACACAGAATCAGGTTTCAAAAGTATTAATCATAGAGCATATTCTGCTTCTAAAACTCATTTCTTGCAATACCACTAAAAAGATCTATATAAATTATACAATACTTTTACTTGTACGAATGACTCACCCATACCCAGTAGGAGGGCTCCCATAAATACAAAAACAGAAACAGGTATTGATGAGGATCTGGAGAAACTGCAATCCTTGTGGACTATTGCTGGGAATGTGAAGTGATAAAGCTACTATGGAAAACAATATAGTTTCTCCCCCAAAACTTAAAAATATAATCACTTATTTCACTCTGGCTATGTACCCCAAAGAATTAAAAGCAGGGTCATGAAGAGATACTTGTATACTTAGGTTCATGGCAGCATTATTCATAATAACCAAAAAGGTGAAGCAACCCAAGTGTCCATCATTGTATAAAAGGCTAAACAAAATGTGGTATATACATACACTGGAATATTATTATTCATCCTTAAAAAGAAAGAAAATTCTGATATACAATAGCCTAAAAGATATTATGTTAGTTAAATAAGCTAGTCACACACACACAAAAATGAATACTGTATGATTTCATTTATAGGCAGTATCTAGAGCAGTCAAATTCATAGACAGAAAATAGAATGTGGTTGCTAAGGACCAGGAGTAGGGAAGTATGGAAAGTTATGGAATGGGTATAGAATTACAGTTTTGCAAATTGAAGAAAGTGCTGGAGATTGGTTGTACAAAAATATGAGTACTTAACACTACCAAACTGTGAACTTAAAAATGCTTAAGATGGTTATATATGTGTATTTTGAAATTGAAATTGAAATTTCAATTGAAAAAAATTGTGATTCACACATTAGTAGTAGACCAGCTTTGATAACATTTATAACATAGATAAATCATGCCCATTTTTCTCCTACATGTTTCTGTTCCTGTTTGGAAATGCTGACCTTAACCTTCAACACTACAAGCCAATGTTTCATGCTCTTACCATGTCAGTGACCACAGAAAATGTCTTCAGACATTGCCAAATGTTCTCTGTCAGGGTGAATGGGGAGGAAGCAAAACCACTAAACATGTCTTTTAAAAGTATTGGTAAACTGAATCCAGCAATATATTAAAGAGATCATACATCATGATCAAATGGGATTTATTCTAGGATGCAAGGTTGGTACAATATTCATAAACCAGTAAATGTAATAAACTAAATAAATAAAAATGAAGAATAAAAACCACCTAATAATATCAATAGATGCAGAGAGCATTTGATAAAATCCAGCACCAATTTATGATACAAACTCTCAGCAAAGTGGGAATAGAGGGAATATACTCAACATAGTAAAGGTCATATATGACAAACCCAAGGCCAACACCATACTCAATAGGCAAAACGTTTTCTTTAAGGTGGAAAAAGACAAGGAATAAGAGAAAGATGATGACAGAGTTGAGAGCAGCGCTGATGGTGTTCTTGAGTGCCACAGCAGCTGGAGAATAGGGTAGGGAGCACGAGACATTGGCAGGTCCCTGCGAATTGGAGCGGTAAGCATCTGGACTCGGTTGCACAGCCCAGAGGCTGTAGAGACCTACAGGAGAGCAGGTGAGATAGTTACAAACCTGCCGGCAGACCAAGGTCAGCTCTGGGCAGTGGCAGGTATGCCCAGAGGGGCAGCTCTAAATGAAAACAGCTTCAGGCTCGCAGGTGACTAGAAATCTGAGCAGTAAAGTATGGACAGTGAGTGCAAACTCTGGAAGGAATGAGGAATTGAACACTTACAGGAGAGATACTATATGAACTCTACACTCATGAAGCTGAGAAAGAGGAAGCGCCTCCCGGGCCAGAAGTGGAGGAGAGACCCACTGAAAGCAGGAGTCAAGGAGCAGGGAAGTGCACCCGCCAGGGCAGTGAGAGGGCTGAAAATTGTGCTGCTGCACCACCCAGGGAGAGGGCAGCTTGGAGAAATCACAACTGATTCCTCAGAAATACAAAAGATTGTAAGAAATTACTACAAACAACTAAATGACAAAAAAAATATGAAAACCTGGATGAAATGGACACATTTCTGGAAATGTATAATCTACCAAAACTGAATCCAGAAGTAGCAGAAAGCCTGAATAGGCCAATAATAACTAGTGAAATTAAAGAAGTAATCCAAAAGCATAAAAGCCCTGGACCAGATGGAATCACAGGTGAATTTTACCAAACATTAAAGAAGAACTAACTCCTATCCTTCTCAACCTATACCAAAAAATACAGGAAGAGGGAAGACTCCCAAACTCTTTCTATGAGGCCAATATTATTCTAATCCCAAAACCAGGGCAAGACACAACTAAGAAAGAAAGCTACAGGCCAATATCTCTGATGAACATAGATGCTAAAATTCTCAACAAAATATTGGCCAACCAGATTCAGCAGTACATTACAAAGATCATACACCATGATCAAGTGGGTTTCATCCCAGGGGTGCAAGGAATAGTACAACATTCGTAAATCAATAAATGTAAAACACCACATCAAAAAACTGAAAGACAAAAATCATATGATCGTATCAATAGATGCTGAAAAAGCATTTGATAAAGTACAGCAACCTTTTATGATAAAAACCCTCAGCAAAATGGGAATAGAGGGAGCATACCTCAACATCATAAAGGCCATCTATGAGAAACCTGAAGCCAACATCATACTTAATGGACAAAAACCGAAAGCTTTCCCCCTAAGATCAGGAATGAGACAAGGCTGTCCACTTTCTCCACTTCTATTCAACATTGTCTTGGATGTTCTAGCTATAGCCATCAGAGAAGAAAAAGGAATCAAAGGGATCCAAATTGGAAAGGAGGAAGTCAAACTGTCATTATTTGCAGATATGATAGTGTACATACAAAACCTGATAGGCTCCACCAAAAACTTACTCCACCTAATAAGCAAATTTAGCAAAATAGCTGGATATAAAGCCAATATCCAGAAATCAAAAGCATTTTTGTATACCAATAATGAAACAACAGAAATAGAAGCAAAAAAACAAATCTCATTTACCATGGCAACAAGAAAAATAAAGTACCTAGGAATCAACTTAACTAAGGAGGTCAAAGACCTGTACGCAGAAAACTACAGAACAATGAAGAAAGAAATCAAGGAAGATACAAATAAATGGAAGCATATACCATGTTCATGGATGGGAAGAATGAACATGATTAAAATGTCCATACTACCCAAAACAATCTATGTATTCAATGCAATCCCAATTAAAATACCAATGACAGACTTCACAGAAATAGAAAAAATACTTCAAAACACCCACGAATAGCCACCGCAATCTTGAGAAAGAAGAACAAGGTAGGAGAAATCACAATTCCGGACTTCAAACAACACTACAAGGCTACTGTCATCAAAACAGCATGGTACTGGCATAAGAATAGACATATAGATCAATGGAACAGAATAGAGAGCCCAGAAATTAACCCAGGACTCTATGGTCAACTCATATTTGACAAAGGGGGAAGGAACATCCAATGGAGTCAAAACAGTCTCTTCAACAAATGGTGTTGGGAGAACTGGACAGCA
>PVIW01018427.1:0-11654 GCA_004026585.1 Noctilio leporinus | reverse complement strand
ACATATTCAATGCAATCCCAATTAAAATACCAATGACAGACTTCACAGAAATAGAAAAAATACTTCAAAAATTTATATGGAGCCAAAAACACCCACAAATAGCCACCACAATCTTGAGAAAGAAGAACAAGGTAGGAGGAATCACAATACCGGACTTCAAACAATACTACAAGGCTACTGTCATCAAAACAGCATGGTATTGGCATAAGAATAGACATATAGATCAATGGAACAGAATAGAGAGCCCAGAAATTAACCCAGGACTCTATGGTCAACTAATATTTGACAAAGGGGGAAGGAACATCCAATGGAGTAAAAACAGTCTCTTCAACAAATGGTGTTGGGAGAACTGGACAGCAACATGCAAAAAGATAAAACTTGACCACCAACTTACACCATACACCAAAATAAACTCAAGATGGATAAGGGATAAGCAGTGCCACCATAAAGGTCCTGGAGAAAAATATAGGCAGTAAACTTTCGGATATCCTACGCAAAAATTTGTTTACTGATACTTCACCAAAGGCAAAGGAAATAAAAGAACGAATCAACAAATGGGACTATATCAAATTGAAAAGTTTCTGTTCAGGTAAAGAAAGTATCAGCAAAATTCAAAGGGAACCAACTGTCTGGGAAAACATAATTGCCAATGATGCCTCAGACAAGGGTCTGATCTCCAAAATATATAAAGAACTAATGCGACTCAACACCAGGGAGACAGACAGCCCAATCAAAAAATGGGCAAAGGACCTGAACAGACAACTCACTGAGGAAGATATACAAAGGGCCCAGAGGCATATGAAAGAATGCTCAACATCACTAGTCATCAGAAAGATGCAAATTAAAACCACAATAAGATACCACCTCACACCTGTCAGAATGGCAATCATCAGCAAATCAATAAAGAACAAGTGTTGGCAAGGATGCGGGGCAAAGGGAACCCTCATACACTGTTGGTGGGAATGTAGGCTGGTGCAGCCACTGTGGAAAACAGTATGGGGTTTCCTTAAATAACTAAAAATGTAACTGCCTTTTGATCCAGCAATTCCACTACTTGGACTACACCCAAAGAATCCTGAAACACCATTTCATAAGAACCTAAGCACACCTATGTTCATAGTGACAGTATTTACAATACCAAGTGCTGGAAACAGCCTAAGTGCCCATCAGTGGATGATTGGGTTAAAAAACTTTGGTACATTTACACAATGGAATTCTATATAGCAGAAAGAAAGAAGGAACTTGTACCCTTTACAACAACATGGATGGAACTGGAGAGTATTATGCCCTGGCTGGGCATTTATTTAAAGAAATCAAAAATACTAATTTGAAAAGATATGTGCACCCTTGTGTTCATTGCAGTATTATTTACAATAGCGAAGGTAATGGAACAACCTTAGTATCCATCGATAGATGAATGGATAAAGAGATGGTACATATATACACTGGAATATTACCCAGCCATTAAAAAATGAAAGACCTGGCTGGTAGTGCAGTCGGTAAGGTGCCAGCCTGCAAACCCAAAGGTCTCAGGTTGGATTCCCCAGCCAGGGCACATAACAAGGTTGCAAACCAGGTCTCCAGTCAGATCTGTGGCTGGAGTCGGGTGAAAGGCAACCATACATTGATGTCTCTCTCCCTCTCTGCCTCCCTCCCTTCCCCTCTGTCTAGAAATAATGAAAGAAAATCTTTTTTTAAAAAAGAATTAAGTATAAAAAAAGAGATTAAGGGCTTACTTATGGGAAATTAAAAAATAATAATAAAATAAAATAAGAAAAAAAGAAAGAAAGAAATCTTGCCATTTGCAACAACATGGTGTGACCTAGAGAGCAGTATGTTAAGTGAAATAAATCAGAGAAAAACAAATACCATATAATTTCATTTGTATGTGGTATCTAAAAAACAAAATAAACAAATACAATAGAAACAAACAAATTGATAGTTGCCAGATGGAAGGGGGTTGAAAGGCTAAGTGAAAAAGGTGAATGGATTAAGATATACAATTTTCCAGTTATGAAAAACAGTCATGCAGCCCTTGCTGGTGGCACAGTGGATAAGGCACCAGCCTGAGAACCCAAAGGTTGCTGGTTCGAGCCCCAGCCAGGGCAACATAATCAGGTTGCAAGCCAGGTCTTCAGCCAGACCCATAGCTGGAGGCAGATGAAAGTCAACCATACATTGAAAAAAAGAAAAAAGAAAAGAAAAGAAAAACAGTCATGAAGATGTAACTTACAGCATGGGGAATATAATCAATAATATTAGAGGAGAATCCAAGATGGAGGTGTAGATAGACACACTGCGTCTCCCCCAGCAACCAAAAAACAATACATCTACCTCAGGATTAGAGACAACCAGAAAATCCAGAATATTGAGCTGCATGGAAATCCAACATACAAAAGATAGAAAGAAGAAATAATCATTCAGATAAATAGGAGGGATGGAGCCAGGACAGAGAGGGCACAGTTTGGTGGCACAAGACTTGGCAGTGCAGCAGCTAAAGTAGGACAGGGTGGGGGTCTGTGGTTGACCAGTGGAAACTGTAGTCATAGTAGGGACACCTGTTAAGTGCTCCTGGCACCAGATCAGATTGCCCAGCTCATGGTTCCAGTGCCAGGGGTTGGAAGTGTGTGTGTGTGTTGGGGGGGGGGGGGATAAAGGCACTTTGCTTCTGACTGTGAAAACTAGTGGGGTTTGGGGTGGAGGAAGAAACTGCCAGTCTCTCAGTAGAGTCTGTGTTTTAGAGGAACCCCAACATCCTGAAATGTTCACTGATCCACCCACCCTGGGAACCACAGACAGAGCAACAGCTAAAGAGAAGTTAGTCCCACACAGGAAGCAGAAGTGCCTGAAAAAGGGGCAAGTACTGAGCAATTGGCATTTTTCCCTCTAAGACCCCTCCCCTGCATAGAGTGCTACAATGTGGTAAATGAAACCAGTCACCCCACACTGACAAATACCTAAAGCTCTGCCCCTCACAAAGCAACAGGTGTGACAGCTCTACCTCAGACACAGAGGCACAAAAGAGCCTGTCAAGATGAAGAAACAGGAAAATATGGCTCAAAAAAGGGAACAAATCAAGGTCCCAGTGGCTGAGCTAAGCAACAAAGAAATAGCCAGGCTGACAGATAAACAGATTGCCAGCCTGACAGACACACAGTTTAAAACACTGGTAATAATAATGCTTACAGACTTGACAGATGTGCTTAAATACAGCAAACACAGAAGGGAAGAAATTGAAGGCTAGGCCAAAGTGAAGCAAAGGAAAATACACACAAAACCAGTGGTGAAGGGAAAGAAAACAGGGTTCAAATCAATAATTTGGAACAAAAGGAAGAAATAAACAGTCAACCAGCACAGAAAGTGGAAACAAGAACTGGAAAAAAAAAAAAAATAGGAAAGGTGTAGGAACCTTTGGGACAACTCTAAGTATGCCAATACCTGAATCATAGGGGTGCTAGCAGAAAAGGATAAGCAAGAAATTGAAAACTTTTGTGAAAGAATAATGAAGGAAAACTTTTCTAATTTGGCAAAGGACCTAGACGTACAAGTCCAGGAAGCACAGAGAGTCCCAAACAATCTAGATCCAAATCAGAGCACACCAAGACACATCATAATTACAGTGCCAAAGATTAAAGATAAAGAGAGAATCTTAAGAGCAGCAAGAGAAATGAAGAGTGTTACTTATAAAGGGGTTTCTCTAAGACTATCAGTCAAAAATTTTTTTGAGGCAAGAAGGGACTGGCAAGAAGTATCCAAAGTGATGAAACACAAGGACCTACAATCAAGGATACTCTATCTAGCAAAGCTATCATTCAGAATGAAGGGCAGATAAAGTGCTTTCCAGACAAGGTAAAGCTAAAGGGGTTCATCATCACCAAGCCATTATTATATGAAATGTTAAAAGGACTTATTTAAGAAAAAGATCAAAACTATGAACCATAAGATGACAACTAACTCACATTTATCAACAGAATCTAAAAAACAAACACAACAACAACAAACTAAGCAAACAATCAGACAAGGAACAAAATCATAAGTGTGGGGATCATTTAGAGGCCTATTAGATGGGAAGGTGAAAGGGGAGAAGGGGAGAAATGATGTAGGGATTAAGAAGCATAATTAGACTCTGGCTGGTGGCACAGTGGATAAGGCACTGGTCTGCGAACCCCGAGGTCGCAGGTTCAATTCCCAGCCAGGGCACATAACCAGGTTGCAAGCCAGGTCTCCAGCCAGGTCCGTAGCTGGAGGTAGATGAAAGGCAACCGCACATGGATGTCTCCCTCCCTCTCTGCCTCTCTCTCCCTTCCCCTTTCTCTAAAAAATAACAAATGAAATATTAAAAAAAAAAAAAAAAGAAGAAGAAGCATAATCAGTAGGCTCAAAATATATGGAGATGTTAAGAATGGTATAGGAAAGAGTGAAGCCAAAGAACTTTCATTGCATGACCTATGGACATAGTCTATGGGTGGTGGCTTAGAGGATAACTGGGCAGAGGGGAGCAAAGGGAAAATAAATTAAAACAACTATAACAGCATATTCAATAAAATATACCAAAGAAGAAGGAGAAGGAGAAGGAGAAGGAGCTAAAGCTATTTTCCTAGAAGAAAAATACAGTGATGGAGTTGAAATATAAAAAAATAATAATATTAGAGTGTCAGTCTGGGAGGACAAACACTCAACTAATAAGAAAGGCAAAACAGAGAAATGAATAGGAGGCAATTATCAGAGAAAAAAAACATCTAAGAAATTTTTCCATAAATGACAGACACAACTTTCTACTCTATAATTTTCTAACATAAAGGAAGAAGAATCTATGCTAGAGCACTGCATTATGAGGTTTTAGACCAACACTCATTTTTTTTTAATTCTTAAATCTTCCAAAGAAGGAAAGTAGGCTCCTTACAATCAGTAATTGAAATAATATCAGACTTCATTATCTAGAATCTATACACAGTAGACTAATGCCTTCAAAATTCTGAGGAAATACTGTGTCAAACCTAGAGTTCTATAGCCAGCTGAACTATGAAGCAAATGTGTGGATGAAATAAAGACATTTTCAGACATACAAGGTCTGAAAATAGACAGATGTACTTTTCTCTTCTTCCTAAGCACATGGCTAGATTACATTTCCCAACCTTGCTTGTAGGTAGGTATGACTACATGTGTAAGCCCTGGTCAGAGGACTTTGAAGGAAAGGGATGTATGTAACTTATACCCTTTCCTTTTGCTGAAATAATGATGACATTGAAACCATGTGTAGAAAATGACAGAACTGCCTTCAGCCTGGGATCCTGAATGATTGCATAGAACAGAGTTACCACAAATTTATAATAAAGTATTATATTTCACTTTATTTTAATTTTATACTAAATTATATTTTATTTTTAGACTTATTTATTTTTCAAAATCACTTTTAGGATCTGTCATTACATTACCCTAACAGTGCATAAGGTTTTTAACACAATTTCCTACCATGAGCCCTCTCTCAAGAAGCTTCTCTCACCACTTCCATTCAACATAGTTTTGGAAGTTTTAGCCAAAGCAATCAGATAAGAAAAAGGAATCAAAGGAATCCAAATTGGAAAGGAGGACGTAAAACTGTCATTATTTGCAGATGACATGATAGTGTACACAGAAAACCCTATAGACTACTCAACCTAATAAGTGAATTTGGAAAAATAGCTAGATACAAAGTCAATATCCAGAAATTGAAGGCATTTTTATACACCAACAGTGAAACATCAGAGATAGAAACTAGAAGAAAATCCCCTATCCTATAGCAACAAGAAAAATAAAGTACTTAGGAATAAACTTAACCAAGGAGGTAAAAGACCTATACTTGGAAAACTACAGAACACTGAAGGAAGAAATTAAGGAAGATACAAATAAATGGAAGTATATACCACATTCATGGATGGGAAGAATTAACATCATTAAAATGTCCATAATACCCAAAGCCATTTATAGATTCAATGCAATCCCTATTAAAATACCAACAACATATCTCACAGATCTAGAACAAATACTTCAAAAATTTACATGGAGCCAAAAACTAATGCAAATAGCCACAGCGATCTTGAGAAAGAACAAAGTAGGAGGAATCACAATGCCAGATATCAAACTATACTATAAACCACTACAATCAAAACAGTCTGGGTGCCTGCCTACCAGATACCACCAGGCAGATATCCACTCTTGCAAGAATACTAATAAACGCCTTGCTTTCACTATACTCTTGGCCTCGTTGTCCATTTGTTTTATGGATTGGGTGAGCATATTTCTCACAATTTGGGGCTCAATGGGGATCTTCTACCTGCATAGAGAGGTAAGCCCTAGCAGAAGGGGAGACATGGCCCACCCACCCTTTGTGTGGCCCATTCAGCCTGGGCACCCCATCTCCTGTGGAAGCCAGAACATGACCTGAGACTGTTATCTGGAGGATATTTATAGTGATGCAGGGGAGAAAAAGCTGGCACCATGGTGGCCAGGCAACCTCATGCACATGCCAAGATAGGAAAATTAGACTTAAGTACTGCCTTGGTGGTTGGTTGGGCATCCTCAGAGGTTGAGTGTGTGTAACTGAGATGCATCGCAGATATGAAGCAAGTGTGGAGTCCCCTTCCGTGGTTCCATTCTCCTGTAAGGGAACTAGCCAGAAATGGATGAAGCGAATCTTGAGGGGTGCAAGAAACCTCCATTGGAAGGGTTGAGTACACAGGGTGTGCAAGAAAGCTCCAAAGGGGGGCCGAGTACATGGGGTGTGAAAGAAACCTCCATTGGCGGGGGGTTAAATACACAGGGAACTCAGACATAGAAATTGACCGAGGGTGGGACATAAGAATTCTAGGTTGGGATCCAAGATGGAGGTGTAGATAGTCACACTGAGTCTCCTTCCACAACCAAAAACAATACATCTACCTCAAAACTAGAGACATCCAGACAAAAGATAGAAGGAAGGAAGACTCATCCAGACAGGTAGGAGGGGGTGGAACCAGGACACAGAGGAAGCAGTTAGGCAAGCAGATTGCTGGCGCACTTGGCGGGGCAGCTGTGTGAGTTGGCAGTGAGTTGGAGGCACAGGCAGGAGAGCAGCAGGTGTCTGCCAGCAAAAAGAAAAAGCACAGAAGGGACACCTATTAAATGCTCTGGCACCAGAACAGATCAAGAAGCTCACCGTTCCATTGCCAGGGGATAAAAATAAAAAGCCACATTGCTTTTTCTGACTGTGAAAATCAATGGAGATTAGGGCAGAGGAAATATCAGGAAAAGTTTGTTTGTTTTAGAGGCCCACTCGGTCCTGAAATGTCCACAAACCCACCTACTCTGGGAACCACGGAACTAGAGAAAAGCTAGCCCCATACAGGAAGCAGGAGAAGTGCTTGAAAATGGGGTGAGTGCTGAGCAAGCAGCATAGTTCCCTCTCAGATCCCTCTCTCACATTTAGTGCCACAACCTGGTAAAATGGGTCACCTTGCACTAATTAGTCCCTCAGGCTCTGCCCTTACAACTAACAGGTGCCAACAGCTCTACCTGAGCCACATGGGCAAATACAGGAGCCTGTCTAGATGAGGAGACAGAGAAATATGTCTCAAAAAAGGGCACAAATTAGGGTCCCAGTGTGACAGATGCAGTTTAAAACACTGGTAATAAAGATGCTCACAGACTTGACATATATGCTTGAGTACAGTGAACACATCAGGAAGAAGTGAAGTCTAGGCCAAGTGAAACAAAGTAAAACATACTCAAAACCAATAGAAAAAAGGATGAAATCAGAGAACTTATATGTACAACTCATGGACATGAACTTAGTGGGGATGGAACTGTGGGAGGGGAGATTGGGAGCAAAGGGAAAATTAAATTGGGACAACTGTAACAGCATAATCAATAAAATATACAAAAAAAAAAAAAAAAATCTAGGCCTAGGGAAACTAAAGGGAGTGGGGCCAAGGAAGGCCCCCAAGTGCTGCCCGATATTCCTTTAGGGAGACTGTTAGCTCATTGAGGAGAGAGTCCCCGGACACAGGAAAGTATTATGGCCTCATCCAGCCCAAGGAACCACTCTGGGATCCTCAGGGAGGGTTTGTTTTTTGCCCTGATTTGGGTCAAGTGAAGACTAGGTCTCTCTGTGAATGATAAACTATCATCCCCACAGGAAGAGAGGGACTATGCCCTCCATTGGCTGCTGGGACAGGCCAGCAGGTTCCCTCTCAAGGAAGAGAGAAAAAAATTCTAAAGCACAGGTGGCAAACACAAGGCCCACAGGCTGAATCCAGCCCGCCACCCTCCACCTGTGTTTCTACCAGCTCACTTAACTGTTAAGGAGCAGTTACATTTATAGCCCTAAAATGGCATTCGGTCCTTTGAAGGCAGCTGCAAGGCTGGTGTGGCCCCCCGGTGAAAATGAATTGGATACCCCTGGTCTAAAGGAAGGCCCTAGGATCCCCTGTGCTATCTTCCTCCCCTTGATGATCTGCAGCATTGTTACAGAGTGGGAGAAAGCCAAAATCCCCGACTCTTTGCAGTTTGAAGATGGAGGATGGAACCCTGAAGCACTGTCATTTTTTCCTGAGAGAGGTACTTTGCATGGTAGCTAGTATCTTGGTTATGCAAATAACTGGGTATACCTCTTCCTCCAAGAAGGTGGGAGGGGTTTTTGACCATAGAATGGTGATGAGAGAATTTACAGGGCTGCGTGAGATTTCACAGGTGGCCATGATCAGTCACCCTACAACTTGATCCATCACCCTACAACTGTATCACAGGCCACCTGTCAGGGTTTTTAAATAGGGCAGCAGACACGTAGGGCAGCAGACACATGCTCTCTCTCTCTCTCTCTCTCTCTCTCTGTGTGTGTGTGTGTGTGTGTGTGTGTCTTGGACCTATGGACAGACATGCGGACAGGCACTCTTTCCTGGATGACCCACAGAAGGACACGTGTCCTGAGAACTCATCTGGTTTGAGCAGGGAGGCTAAAGGGGGAAAGGGAGACATGCAGCTTGCACAGACATAGATAATTACATGTGATATAAGAGTTGGGGAGTGTGCACAAGATACTCCCCTAATTGGGTACAGCAGCTGCTGGGAACTTCAAATTTATAGCTGGAATGCTAAGTTGTGAACTGTTGTGTTTCTGAAAGATGGTATCTTTTGCTTGTCTGTTTTAAAGCTAGCCTAATTAGGCAGGACTATATATTTTGGGTGTTTTTAAAGGGAGTGGGATTTAATGGCATAATTGCACTTTAATATATATTTGTACACCCTTCAAAGAAACAAAATACCTTTCCTTTTCACCAAACTCTGTCATTAAGAGTCATTTCCTGGTGGGGGACAAAATGGGCCCATTAAAACTTTGGTACTCCGCCCAAAGGGTTCTGTTATAGCATCAGGGAGAAAAGGAAGAAGGAGTGATAGGGGAAACCAATGAAAATAAGGAGACCAAGCCAACTGCTCATCCCTATCAAAATTTAAGAAAAGAGTTAGAACAATGCAGAAAAGACATTGAAAACTCCCCCATTCCCTCCAAACAACAGATGTTTCCCCTCTGAGCAGTTCTTATCTGAGGAGGGCAAATAGGATTGGTGAACGCCACACCCCTCTTACCAGCTCTGAGGTTAGGAACTTCAAGGAAATGAAATCACTTTTAGAAGACCTTCTTGGGCTAGCACAACAATTAGAGCAGATATTGGGACCTAGCCTCTATACTTAGGCTGAGATAATGTCTATTATAAATATATTATTTACTGGTGAGGAGAGAGGAACAATTAGGAGAGCAGCTAAGACCCTCTGGCCACGGGGTTATACCGACTGAACAGAAGTTCCCCAACACAGATCCAGGATAGATAAATAATGAAGTTAGAGATAGAACTCAAATGCAGGACCTTAGGGATTTACTAATTAGACAAATAAGAAAATCAGTTCCCAGATCACAGAACATGTCCAAAGCATTTGAAATTCAGCAAGAGAAAGAGGAGACACCCTCCGCATTTTTACAAAAACTTAGGAATCAGGTGAGAAAGTCTCGGGGTTAGATCCTGAAGACCCAATAGGACAGTCTCTTAAAAGCCTGCTTTGTGACCAAAAGCTGGCCTGATATTGCCAGAAAGTTACAAAAGATAGAGGATGGAAGGAAAGATCAGTTGAAGAATTACTTAGAGAAGCACAGAAGGCATTTGTTAGAAGAGAAGAGGAAAAACAGAAGCAAAAGTCTAAAATATGGTTGCCACCATATAAGTAAAGAAGAAAGAGGTTTGATCAGGACTCTCCCCAGAAAAGATGGGTTTGCAGGCTGGTGCCTTATCCACTGTGCCACCGGCCAAGGCCTAATTATTTTAATTATCATTAAGAATTTAAAATCCAAAGCCCTGGCTGGTGTGGCTCAGTGGATTGGTGCCAGCCTGCAAACTCAAAGGTTGCTGGGGAGCTGGTGGTACTGACTAGAGGGTGAGGCGGCAGCCCACAGGTCCAGAATACAACCAGACAGCCCAAATAAAGAACACACCAAGAACAGCAAGTGGAGAAAATCTGGGAGACAGCAACATTGAACTCCACAAATCTCCTATCACAGAAGGCTGCTCAACTAAGGCAAGGAAGCAAAGCAGGTTAACCCAAGGAAAGAAAAACAATAATAAATAAATAAATAAATGAAAAGCAAGCAAGCAAGCAAGAACAGAAACCCAAAATGGGGAAAAAAGAATCAGTCCATCACCAAAAGGAAAGAAAGAATCCCCAGAAAGACCACAAAATGAAACAGAGGCACCTGGGACATTAGATAAGGAATTCATAAGAATGATGATAGAGAAGCTCAGTGAGCTCAGCGTCATCAAAGAAAACTATAAACAACTCCAGGAGAATTACAAAGAACTCCAGGGAAGTTACAAAGAATTCCAGGGAAGTTACAAGAAACTTACTGAGAACTACAACAGCATGAAAAAGGACATAGAAACTATCAATAAGTGCCAGGAGGAAATGAAGAATACAATTTCTGAATTGAAGAATACAGTAGAAGGAATCAACAGTAGGCTAGAGGAAGCAGAGGACTGGATCAGTGAGTTGGAGGATAATGTAGATAAATACTCCAGGACAGTATAAGAGAATAAAAAAAGGCTGAATAAGACTGAAGAGGGGTAAGAGAGCTGCAGGACATCATGAAACATAACAACATCCATATCATAGGGATACCAGGAGAAGAGAAATAAGGAATGGAAAACCTGTTCAAAAAAGTCATGATAGAAAATTTCCCTAACATGATGAGTGAAAACATTACTCAAGTTCAGGAAGAACAGAGGGTCCCAATGAGGATCAACCCAAACAGACCAACACCAAGGCACATTATTATTAAAATGGCTAATTTCAAAGACAAAGAGAGAATCCTAAAAGCATCAAGAGAGAAAAGACAAATAACATACAAAGGGGCTCCAATAAGGCTATCAAATGATTATTCAACAGAAACAATTCCAGCCAGAAGGGAATGGCAAAAAGTATTTCAAGTCATGGGAAACAAAGGCCTGCAACCAAGAATACTCTACCCAGCAAGGCTCTCATTCAAGATAGAAGGAGAAATAAGGAGCTTCCCAGACAAAAAAAGACTGAAAGAATACATCTCTACCAAACCAGCATTGCAAGAAATGCTAAAGGGTCTGCTATAAAAATAAGTA
>PVIW01018426.1:0-11655 GCA_004026585.1 Noctilio leporinus | reverse complement strand
AGGGTTTGGGTCAGTGGCTGTGGAGGGGGAGTTGAGGGAGCAGCCCGTGAGTCCACTGCTGACCTATCCCCCATACAGCCAGCAGACCACTCTTCTCCAAAGGGCAGGAGCCTGAGGAGAAGCCACAGCCCCACCCAGCAGTGCCTAAAACTGACCCCTGATCACAGACTGATTGGATTAACAACTAAAGGAGACAAAGGCAGTGGCTCTCTGATAGTCTCCAACTGGCTGACTAAGCCCAGACTGGGACACAAGCTGATGTCACCAAGCAACAGATCTAGGAAGTAAAAAAAGTGCACCTCTACACCATAGAAGGTTACACCACTAAGACAGTAAGTCAAATCAGACCAATCCAAGAAGTCGCCTAAAATGGGGAGACCAAGAAATAAACCCTCAGCAAATGGAAAGGAGGAATCCCCAGGAAGAATGCAAAATGAAATAGAGGCAAGCACCCTATCAGACATGGAATTCAAAATGATGATGACAGAGAAGCTTAATGAGCTCAGTGAGCTCAAAGAAAACTACAAACAACTCCAGGAGAACTATAAAGAACCCCAAGGAAGCTACAAAAAACTTACTGAGAACTACACTAGCATTAAAAAAGACATAGAAACTACCAATAAGAGCCAGGAGGAAATAAAGAATGCAATTTCTGAATTGAAGAACGCAGTAGAAGGAATCAAAAGCAGGCTAGAGAAAGCAAAGGATTGGATCAGCAAGCTGAAGGTCAATGTAGAAAAAAATTCCCAGGCAGTGCAACAAAATGAAAAAAGACTGAAAAAGAATGAAGAGGTTTTGAGAAAGCTGCAGGACAACATGAAACATAGTAACATCCATATCATAGGGATACCAGAAGGAGAAAAGGAGGAGCAAGGGATAGAAAACCTCTTTGAAAAAGTAATTACAGAAAACTTCCCTAACTTCAGGAGAGAAAATGTCATGCAAACTCAGGAAGCACAGAGGGTCCCAAGGAAGATGAACCCAAACAGGCCCACCCCAAAACACAGCATCATTAAAATGGCAGATTTTAAAGACAAGGAGAGAATCCTAAAAGCAGCAAGAGAGAAACAGCTAATAACATACAAGGGGGCTGCCATAGGGTTATCAGCTGACTTCTCAATAGAAACACAACAAGCCAGAAAGGAATATTCCATTCAAAATGGAATATTTGAAAAAAAAAATATTTCAAGCAATGAAAAACAAAGGCCTGTAACCAAGAATACTCTACCCAGCAAGGCTATCATTCAAAATGGAAGGTGAAATAAGGAGCTACCCAGACAAAAGAAGTCTAAAAGAACACATCTCACCCAAACTGGTGGCACAGTGGATAAAGGCGCTGGCATGTAATCCCAAAGGTTGCTGGTTTGACTCCCAGCCAGGGCACATAACCAGGTTGCAGGCCAAGTCTCCAGCCAGGTCTGTAGCTGGAGGCAGGTGAAAGGCAACCATACATTGATGTCTCTCTCCCTTCCCCTCTCTGAAAATAATAAGTATTTTTTTAAAAAACCAAAAAGAATACATCTCCACCAAACCAGCATTGCAAGAGATGCTAAAGGGTCTGCTTTAAGAAGATGAAGAAACAGAGAGACAGACAGAAACACAGATACAAAGGTAAATGGATTAAATGCACCAATCAAAAGACATAGGGCAGCTGAATGGATAAGAACCAACTTTAACTTATGAATGCTTTGAAGTGATATTGTTATAAATAGATTTTACTAAATAAGGTACAATTTTGTATATTACTTGTATCTGCATTACTGCAGGTTAACTTTTCTTAGATTGGAATCATTTCACAATATGGGAAAATCAGGTTACTTGCAATAACTCAGAAAAATCAAATGCAGTTAAGGAAGAAGAAAAACCTAAGAAAATGTGGATGTGTATTACATAGAAGACATGCTATCTTTCTTATTCACTGTTACAAAATATGGGCTTATTTGTGGGTGTGTAATATATAGATTTTGCTAGCAATTTATGTTTTAAATAGCAACCAACTGGACATGGGTGTGTTGTGATATCAGTCAATCTTTAGGTTAGAAAAAATGCTGAGAATGAAGACCAACTTGGATGGAATTTGCAAACTACTAAACTGTATGATTCATGTACATAAGACAATATATATTCTCATATTAGCATGTAAATTAGATGAGATTCCTTTCAACTAAATCATGGAAATATACATTTCCAGTTATGAAGGCCCCAAACTGGGGATGCTTGGGAAAAGGAATTAATGCTATAGTAAACTTTATTATCGAAATGTGAACATACCTAATCTCTACCTCAGCAGACTCTTAAATAGTTTAGGGGTTAGTTCAGGACCACATAGGCAGTCAACCACAAGTTCAAAAAATAGCTAGAATATGATTCTATAAAATTACTTAAACCCTAGGCATTTTTATTTTTTACCTCAACTTAATAGACATCGTAATTTTTACCCTGGGGACCAGCTGAGCACTGCCAGTTACATTATTTCTGAAGGCTTCAACTTGTAAAACACATGTAGAGGAAAAAACAAAGGGTATTGAAAGAAGTAAGACCTGTGCACAGCCTAAATTAATTAATTAATCCACTATTTAAGATGGAAAACTCAAAAAAGAATAAGTTGTAGTTCCAGTAGCTTAAAATAAAGTTGAGTTGTATAATTGGAGGGGGGAAGATCTGATTCAAAAACCAAATTCATTTTTTACTATGGGTTTGGCACTGTCTCTAGGACAACTTTCACAAAAGTGAGTTCTACAATACACCATTTATGAGATATATTTCACAAAAATAGCATTCCAGAGTAAAATAAGTATTAAAGAAGAAAACATCTGCTTAACTTTGCTACAATATACCTGAAACACTATCATTTAACGTAATAATTATGTAAACTATTGGCATATTTTAAATTTTTTGTATTAACTCTTCAAAATCCAGTATGTACTTTAAATATGTGTAAAAATATGGATATAAATGTATTTTTGCATGTGCTTGGTAATATTGCAATTCATATTACTTAAAAAACCAATCTTTTTTTTTTTTTAAGATTTTATTTCATTATTTTCAGAAAGAGGGGAAGGGAGAGAGGCAGAGAGGGAGAGAGACATCAATGTATGGTTGCTTTTCACCTGCCTCCAGCCACAGACCTGACTGGAGACCTGGTTTGCAACCTTGTTATGTGCCCTGGCTGGGGAATCGAACCTGCAACCTTTGGGTTCGCATGCCTGCGCCTTACCCACTGTGCTACCAGCCAGGGCAAAAGACCAATTCTTTAAACAAATGAATTAATGTAGGCATTTTGGAATAATGAAAAGAAAACTTTGTATTAATATGATTTGAGAAGCTGACAGAAGGCAGTAATTAAATGGTGAATTTTCTGGATGTGAAAGGAAAAAAGAAAAAGTAAACATTGGTGGTTATAGGATAGACAGGGGGATGTTAAGAAGAACAAAAGAAATAGAGAAGGAGGGGGACAGAGGGGAGCAAAAAGGGGATGGATATAATACAACAACAATAAAAATTTTTAAAAATTTACAAAGAAAAAAATAAAACAGAGAAGCCAAAGAACTTACATGCATGACTCATGGACATGAACTAATGACTCACGGACATGAACTAAGTGGGGCGTTGCTAGAGGAAATGCGGTACTGGGTGGAGGGGGACAAAGGAGGGAAGATTGGGACAACTGTAATAGCAAAATAAATAAAATATATTAATTTAAAAAGAAATGGATAAATAGTAAACTAGTAATTCTACTAGCATTGTATTAATTCAGGCACTACTAAGAACAGAGAGCTATGAGAGGACATAATGAGTAACCTAATCTACAACTTTGATTATTTTATTGGAACAGTATATTTTTACCAGCAGATTACTGTATTACTTAAACATCAAATTTTATTGGCATTTCCTCAGAACATCTGACATCTAGTAAAAGTAAGGTCCAGGCACTGTTGTCATATGTCTGCTTCTGAGATGAGCTTCCAGAATAGAATTCTAGCTATTTCCCCACCAAAGTTAGCGTGGAGCAAGAGTGGCCTGGCAAACCAGGGCTGGTCAGGAGTAGGTGGCTATTATGGGCTGAGCTGTGTGCCATCAAAATTCGTATGTTAAAATCCTAAGCCCCAGGACCTCGGAATGTGACTATTTGGAGATAGGGTCTTCAAAAATGTGGTTAAGTTAAAGTAGGGCCATTAGCATGGGCCATAATCCAATATGACTGGTATCCATAAAAGAAGACCAAGTTAGGGCACAGAGCCAGCCCTCTCTCTCCTACCCAACACCTGCTTCTAAAATCGGAGGCATTCAGGGACTTGTGGCAGCACCTGCTCTTTCCAAGAGTGGCCTCTAGCCTCCCTGAAACCCAATCATCCCTTGTGCAAGACTGACTTAGTAAAGGATTGAGAGCCTGATCTACACTCCTAGCGTCTCTAAGTGTCACAGATTTTTTTTTTTTTTTTTTTGCCTTCTCCCCCCTTCTAACCATGGGGTGAATACAAAACAACCTCTTGAAAGTCCCCAACAGCAATTGTGCATCCTGGCACCTCTCCCAAACAAGGAGCTCCAAGCTTGTAGTTTAAAGATTATCTCCTCAGACTTAATGAGTCACTGTGAAAACAGAGTTGCCAGGAAAAGAGGGAAAATGCCACAATAAAAAAAAGGAAAAAAAAAGTATCCATCCAGTGCCTCTAACATGGCCCCATTATGCATCTACTTCTGACATTTGCCAGTGGTGCTAGATCTGAGTTGCAAAAATATCTTTTGAAAGGCAAATTGACATTTGCCATAACCATTCCCCACCCCTTCACCCCCTAAAATTTAAGCATTTACCAAGACAGCTGGGATTGGGAAAGGAGAAGAAGAGTAATGATGGAATTCATGACAGAGGAGGAAAGACTGATAATCAGGGAGGGGGAAAGGGCAAGAGAACATTACAGCTACATGTGAGTGACCCTCATCTTCTGTGTGTCTGTGTGATTTCCTTTTTAGGGAACATTTAATAAGATACAGAAGCCAGATTTGGTTGAGCTGAAGGCAGGATCGCCATGGCAACCTTCCTTTGGAGGTTATCCAAGTCAGGTAGTGACAGCACTGCTGAGTTAAAGGTCACCCCTGCAGAGAAGACGGGCATTGATAAAGTATTTTAACAAGACCCAGAGGAGCTGGTATTTGAAAGCTACCTACAGGGAATCAACTAGGCCTAGGATGGGAGTCAAACAACAGCAGCAAGAGTGGGGGTGGGGCGCCTGTGGGAGTGTTTCACCAGAGCTCAGGGCCTGGAACTGTAAATATCATCCTACAGGTGGAGAGCTCAGGTCTCCTCCAGCACCTCAGACTTGACGCCAGTGGTGATTGTTCAATGGAAGAAGGGTTCACAACCATTTTAACCAGGCATCTAGGTGGAAAAGAAGCATACTTGTGCAAGGCATGTCTATTCCTCAAAGGTTATGAACAAGCCAAATTTTTGAAAGTTGAATAGCACTGACTTTTACATCCCAGAGATTCTTCATTTACTCTTTTTTCTATTAGAGCCACTTTAAAATCTTGAAGTTGAGAAGATCTTTCTTTGCCTAATGTTGAAGCCAGAACCCTTTGAAGAAACCACATAAATATGAATGTCTGTGTGGCTTGGACCTCGAAATAAAATCTAAAAATGAATTTTGCATATAACAAAACATGAGAAAGCAATCCAGCCTTCCTCATAAGTAAATGCCAACTTTGAATGATAAAAAGATGTACATTAAAGTAATAATATTTTTGCTTAATCAGATAAGCAGAGGTCTAGAAGTATGATAACAGAGTTGGGATGTGGTTCTCATATACTGTTGGTAGGAATATAAATGAGTGTCCTCCAGTGAGGAACAATTTGCAAATACCTATAAAAATTTCAAAAAGGATTGCTCTTTAAACCAGAAGCTCCACTTGTACATATCCACTCTCATGCAAAGGTATGTGGAAAAGATTAGAAACAATTTTAAGGTCCACCAATAGGAGACTACTGGAATGAATTATGGAACGTTCATGGAATGGAATGAATACACAGCTTTAGAAAGAATGAAAAAGATTTATGGGTGTTGAGATAAAACAATCTCCCTGATGTAGTGGATGAAGAGGCAGGCATAAAATCATGAGCATCGTATGTCACTTATGCCTTTCCACAACTAGAAAATGGGACTATGTCCACATATTAATTTTTCACCTTGAAAAGTTAGGTTTAAAGAGTCATTTGGACTTTGAATTTGTCTCATGTAATAGACATCACTGGTATCTTCCAATGGCCATTTTCTCCCTTTCTCCCTCATGGAACCTCTCCTTTCTTCAGGGGGTCATCCCTCCTTTAAGCAAACCTTGTGGTTCAAGGGACATAAAGCAGCTCAGCTCCAGTGGTGGCCCTGAGCCACTGTGTCTCAGACTTTAGGGGACATCAGAACCAGCTGGAGGTTTATTAAACAAAAGAGTTGCTGATTATGAGATTTAGAATGAATCCTGAGAATTTTCTGTTCAAAGAAGGGCTGATATTGCTGGTCTTCATCACTTTGAGAAGTCCTGATTTAACCCAAGTATCCAAAACCTGTCCTTTTTTGTCAACAATGGCTTCAGAAATAGGGCACTGACACGTTCTGCAATATGGTAAGATGTTTGATGGGCCTTATTTAGGAAAAAATAACCACCAAGCAAACCACACCTTTTCTTTTTCTCTTTCCCCATTAAACATAGACAAGAGGCAGAGAATGAAGCCCTGACTGCTACTAGCATGTGTCCTATGATAAGAGAAATCAACCCTAAGATGATGCTCTGAAAGGTGGAGCGGAAAGAATGAAAAGATTGGAGTCCTTGACAACACCCCTCCACCTTGCTAGACTTTTTTCTGTATGAGCCAACACACTTGATACAGAGTAAGCTGGTCTGCTCTGTGTCTTCTGTTACCTGTAGACAAATACTTCACCACTGATACAAAGCCTAGGAGACTTTATTTTAAAATACTTCAAGTTAACACAATTTTTTCCTTCATATTATGGGAAAATGCCATAAATTCAGTACAAAGACTAAGAAGCGACTAGGACAATTATTTAAAAAGTGCACCTCACATACCCCTTCTCAGTTAATTGCTGGTCAAGAGAGTGTTCTTGCTCTCTTTAAATCCAGTGTCATACAGTTCTGAATTCCAAAGAAACAGTTATGAATATAAGTGCAAAAAAGAATTGTATTGAATAAGCAGCTCAGGGCAGGAAAGGCATCAGAGTTTGCAAAGGAAAGACTGCAACACCCAGAAAGACTTCCTTCAAAAAAAAATGTTTAGCCCATTCATCTTCCCCAAAACCCACAGAGTGGAACAGCTGCCCCCCAATCTTCTACATCTGTCCTCCAAAATGTTGCCAGGTTAATCTCCTTATGATCCCTGTCCTCTCTGGATATGTCACTATTACGTAAAAACATCCAATTCTCTTGGCTGCTGCCAATCCCACCTCTCCCAGTTACCCTTAGAGGCTACAGTTGCGGGGGGAATGTGAGAGGAAAAGAGTGCTATTCTATACATGTGAAACATGAACTAACTTAGAGAGGAAGGAGTGACAAGAGAGTTTAAGGAACTTAATCTAAAGTCACACCTGGGAAAGTCAGGCTCTTAACCTCTATGCTGATCTGCCATCAACAAAGGACTGAGATTCCCTAACATAAAAATAACTCTTACAAATCAAAGAAGAGGGAAAAACCACCCTAATGGAAAATTTTGCAAAGAACATGCACAAGCAAATTAAAGAAAAACAAACTGGAAAAGATGTTCAAGCTCACCAGTAATAAAAGAAATGGAAATCAAAACAATATTTAAGCTAGCAGATGAGCAAAGATTTTTAAATTTAATTATAGCCAGTGTTGGAGGAAGAGGAACTCCCACATTCTGCTGATGACAGAGTAACTGAAGAGAAATTAGGTAGTGCCCCTCCAAATCTAAAATCAGCAGACAGTTGACCAAGTGATTCCATTCTAATAATTCATTCTTATTAATCAAAGTTCATCAGAGAAGCAGTATAAAATATGTACAGGGATGTTTACAGCCTTGACTGGTGTAGCTCAGTGAATTGGGTATCATCCTGCAAACCGGAAAGGGTCATCAGTTTGATTCTCCATCAGGGCACATGCCTGGGTTGCGGGTTTAGTCCCTGGTTGGGGGCATATGAGATGTGGCCAATCAATGTTTATCTCTCACATCAATGTTTCTCTCCCTTTCTCCCTCCCTTTCTCTCTCTCAAAATAAATAAGTGAAACTTTTTTTAAAGAAAACCTACAAAGTCTGTGCTTTAACAGTAAAACATGAAGACAACTTAATGATCAATGCTGTGGGATTAAACAATACACCGAAAAGAGAGGGAGAGAGAAGCACTTACTGTGGGCTTCCCAATACAGAGCCCACACAACTGACTGACCTGCCTACCAGATCACAGGTGACATTGAACAAACATTGGCTCCCTCAACAGGGCCAGATCCTATCCATACAACGCTCACAGCGGGGAGCCCCAAGGCAGAAGCCAGCTCTCTGCAGACCTCAGAAGAGTGGAGGTGGAAAGTTTCCCAGGCCCAGCTTCCTCTCCAAGCCCCAGATTCCTCTTCAATCTTCAAAGGTTAAGTGAGATTTTAGAGAAAGGCTGGAATATTACTGTAATGTAGGTCCTACCACTTGGAAACATGAAGATAGGAGAAGGAAGGTTCCCTCTAACATACATACACATTCACTGCAGAAAGTCTGGAGGACTATCTATCAGAAAAGGAGGAGTGGATAACTCTGAACACTATTTCCTTTTCTTTAATCCACTACTGCAACATGTTGGGTTAGTGAGAGGATCTGACCAGATATGTAGTTGCCTACTGCAGAAAGAGAGGGGAAAAAATGATGTCTAAACTTAAAATGACTAGCAATATCAAGTGATGACAAGGACGTGGAGTAATTGGAGCTCCTACTATGGGCTGGGCTGGGAGTTTATCTGCCTTGCCTCAGCCTGTAAATTGGGAAATACTCGGAGAAGTTCTCCAAGGAGAGAGCAGCCAGAATTCCCAGAGTGGCTAAGTAGTGGGGGGCCAGAAAGCAAAAGAATGCTGAGTCAGCAGGCAGAGCTTTCAAAGGGACTGGCCCAAGCCAGTGGCCAAATGGAATGTGCAGTGAGACTCAAGATCTTCAAGGCCAACAAGAACCTAGGCAGGGCCTAGCAGATGGGGGATCAGGTGGAGAACCAGACCCCACTCTGGACAGCTGTAACCAGGCAGGACCCTCTCTGGAGAGTCATCAGGAATCCAGAGGACAACTAAAGAACTCCATGAACCAGCCACCCGCCTCACTGTCATGGAATTACAAACTCCTATGCCTACACCCAACACTTGAAAGGGGAAAAACTGGCCCATCAGAGACTTGGACACTGAATTTGACTGTATATTTATAATGAGAATAAAAGCTAACTTGTGAAAACTGTTTTAAGACTACAAGACTGTGTAAATTATTTTTGCATTATATCCAATGTTGATTTAAGAGTATGGAGGAAAAAGAACTTCCCCATTCTACTACCAAGAGGGTATCTACATAAAAATTAGATAATACCATTGCAATATTAAAATCAGCATACATTTGATGCTGCTTCTAGCGATGTATTCTAATCAGTTCATTGGGCAGCCAACAAGAAAGAGTCCTTATGACACACTGTTATAGTAAAAGAACCCTCCTCCCCTCCAGTACTGGAAATGACACTCCCAGATGTTTCCTCACATCTGAATTAGAATGTATTAACTTTTACCACATTATTTCCACCATAGACTAGTGATTGTTTTGAAAGGAGAGAAATTAAATGCTTTACTATTTGACCTCTCCCAGCATGCTGCAAAAACCTCAAGGACATTTCTAGAATGAGAAAATGATGTGTGAATCTTAACGCAGGAAGAGATGTGTGCTTCACCTCACAGCATGTCTTCAGATATACCTGTAATAATTTTGTTCCTTCTTTCCTCTTGCCTTTCCTCACTTTGGGGTATATTTATATTTATTACTTTGATATGACTTTCAGTTAAGATACTGTTTATAGTTAGTTGACAGTTTTCGTTGCCTGCCCAATTTTATTTTCTTTTTGTCTTTCCCATTGGCAAAGCAAAGCCCAGGTCCTTCTCAAAGTGGATTGTGTAAATAGGAGACCCCCCAACAACGAGCTAGGACCCTAAAAGCTATTCCTCTGCACTAGAGTGATCTAGAAATAAATTCACTGTCCAAGGACTAAGAGGGAATGGCCTGAGACCTTTTTTTATCTTTTTGATGAGTAAAGGGAAAAAAAACCTCCCCTGAGAGTTTGTAATCACAAATCAGACTCATAGAGGTACACAGGCTGAATTCAAACCACCTGCTTAATTTGAAAAACCCCAAGTAAGATTTTAGTTCAAATAGTTCTGGGTTGGTAATTCCCCAGACACCTGTGAGCAAGCAATGTCTTCCCTATCTGAAGGAACTCATCTTCAACTTAGCCCTCAGAGCATTCCCTCAGATAAAGTTCCAAGTAATATGAGCTCACAATCAATGAAAACTCATGAACCAGTGCCAATTGAAACAAACAAACAAACAAACAAAACCAATAGCAGACTGACACCTTAAAAACATGGTAGATGCTAGGATAATCAGACAGGACATAAAGTCTAACATGTTTTTAAAAAGTAAAGGAGAAAGCCCTGGCTGGTGGCACAGTGGATAAGGCACTGCCCTGTGAACCACAGGTTGCTGGTTCGATTCCCCAGCCAGGGCACATAACCAGGTTGCAAGCCAGGTCTCCAGCCAGGTCCTTGGCTGGAGGCAGGTGAAAGGCAACCATACATCAATGTCTCTCTCCCTCTCTCCCTTCCCCTCTATCTGAAAATAATAAAATCTTTTTTTAAAAAAAGGAGAGCATATCTAAAATTTACTAAGCATTTTTAAAAAGGACTAGTCAGATTTGAAGAAAAATGAATAGGGTATTTAGAAATTAAAAATGTAATAACTGAAATTGAAAGTATACTGCAGAAACACTATACACCCAATATAATGGCTAAACTTATAATGACTGGCAATATTAAGTGTGGCAAGGATGTGGAGCAATTGGGGCTCTCCTATATCATTAGCAGCAATGCAAAATGGTATGCAAACTTTGGAAGAAGCTCTGCAATGCTTTATAAAGTTAAACATATATATACCACATGATCCAAAATCCTACTCCTAAGTATTGACTATGTTGTACACCTGAAACTAATATAGTCAACTGTAATTGAAATGTTTTTTAACTTTAAAAGATATAATTTCATAAAGGTCCTGGAGAAAAATATAGGCAGTAAACTTTCGGATATCCTACGCAAAAATATGTTTACTGATACTTCACCAAGGGCAAAGGAAATCAAAGAACAAATCAACAAATGGGACTATATCAAATTGAAAAGTTTCTGTTCAGCTAAAGAAAATATCAGCAAAATTCAAAGGAAACCAACTGTATGGGAAAACATAATTGCCAATGATACCTCAGACAAGGGTCTGATCTCCAAAATATATAAAGAACTAATGCGACTCAACACCAGGGAGACAGACAGCCCAATTCAAAAATGGGCAAAGGACCTGAACAGACAACTCACTGAGGAAGATATACAAAGGGCCCAGAGGCATATGAAAGAATGCTCAACATC
>PVIW01018425.1:0-11664 GCA_004026585.1 Noctilio leporinus | reverse complement strand
ATATTTTTGTGTAGGATATCTGAAAGTTTACTGCCTATATTTTTCTCCAGGACCTTTATGGTGGCACTGCTTATGTTTAAATCCTTTATCCATCTTGAGTTTATTTTGGTGTATGGTGTAAGTTGGTGGTCTAGTTTTATCTTTTTGCATGTTGCTGTCCAGTTCTCCCAACACCATTTGTTGAAGAGACTGTTTTTACAGTCTCTAGCCCCGTGCGCGCGGAGCCTCCTCTCCCCGTTGCCGGGGTGAGTCTCTCACACATTCCCTCCCCTGCAAGAGTTCAATTCCGCGTTCCCTACCGTGTTTGCCCTCGCCGCCAGCACTTCACTGCTGAGACTTCCAGTCGCCAGGGAGCCTGAAACTGGCCCCAGTCAAACGCGCCCCTCTGGGCAGAGCCGCCCCTGCCCAGAGCCAACCTCGGCCCGCCGGCCGGCCGGTCGGGAACGCCTGTTCCTACTGTCCTGCTGGCCTCCTCTGCCTCTGGGCTCTGCTCCCCTGTGTCCAGATGCTGCCCGTTCCAATCCCTAGGGTCCTGAAGATGTCTCACGCTCCCTATCTTGTCCTCTAGCTGCTTTGGTACTCGAGAACACCATCAGCACTGCTCTCTACTCTGTCGCCATCTTGGAGAATCAGAAAAAAATTTTTTAACTAGGAAAGAGAAGATGGCGGCCAAGGAGATAGAAGCTGAATCCACTTACTCTTGTCCCCAACTTGGACACTTGGCTGATCTTCTGAAGAGTAAACTGATCATTCAATGGAATCTTAGTTGATATGAAGTTTGGAAGTTGAGGAGTACAGAAGATGCTTCAGAACAGGCAGTAAGGAGATAAGGAGATTTTATAGGTTGAAGTACCCCAGGCGTGGTGCTTGAGGCCCCAGTGAGCCTGGTCAGGGATCACAGCTCTGCAGCTTTCGTCCCTCCCAGGGCACAGAAACCCCAGACCCCAGCTGGGAGTGACTTGGATACACAAAGCTGGGGAGACCCAGGCTACACACACCCACAGCTGCACAGGCAAATGCCAACCAGAAGACTGCCACAGAGAGAGGGAGAGAGAGAGAGAGAGAGAGAGAGAGAGAGAGAGAGAGAGAGAGAGAGAGAGAGAGAGAGAGAGAGAGAGAGAAAGGGATTCTATCTGCTCCTCAGTTGGGTGGAAACAAGCCTTGGCTAACCATGACTATGAGACACTTGGCACTGTGGATGGATGGTGTGTGGAGAAAGAGGACAGTGATTTGGTGGGGCAGTGGGAATGCGTGGGGAGACTTTTTAAAAGGGGAGCTGGAGCATACTGTGCAGGGATCCCTGCGCAAGGGCCCTGCCAGCAAGAGGAAAGGATTGAGAGTGTGGGTCTGCTCCCACTGAGGGCAGCGGCAGAGTAAGAAGAAAGGTGCACAGTGAGGGGATTTCCTGGCCCCCGGGGCGGGGGGGTGGGGGGGGGGAGGCAGCTGACAATCTGAAGGCTGCACAGTGTGGAGAGTTTAGGACTATGGCTTCAATGAGGACAGTGGGCTGGGAACTTAATGGCTGTGAAATTATTTACAGCCAGAAACAGCCACCCTGCCTGGGGGGACAGAACCTCTAGGAAAAGGATACACCCAGCACCTTCTGCAGGGTGCATGGATGCAAGAGAAAGACAGAAAGAGGATGGCCTAAAGGACCCATTTTGAACTTCTCTCAGGGAGACAAAATCACTGGTTCCTAGGGCCCTATTTTGCTGAGGCTGACAAAGTAGGGAGATCAGAAAGCAGTACAGCAAGGGGGATTCAGGGCCTGGTTCAACCTGGGCTTGCTCCCACACGCAGCTGCTGTCAACACTAAGTAGGAGCAAACTCACCCTCTTACACAGATTGGCCCCTCCCTTTAAACAAACAGCTAATTCATCAGGAACTATACATTATTGGAAATAAGCTGGAATAGACAAGACGGGTGGTGCAGGGGTAGGGGGAACACACCCACAACTTTCCCAGAAGGCTGAACAGTGCCTCCCAGGGAACACCAGAGGTCTCACCCTCCTTATCACAATAGAACCCCTCTAGAGGCAGTTGAAGGTGATATAGGCAGTGCTGCCAGAAGATGAACAACCCATCCCAAGCCTTGATCTGATGAGAGAGAGAGAGAGACAGAGACAGAGACAGAGACACAGAGAGAGAGAGAGAGAACCTACCATATGTATGTGAGAATATATTTGCCAATGATACAATGGACAAGGGTTTGATCACCAAAATATATAGAGAACTCATAGATAATCTTAGAACCCTGACCCAATTCCTGCAGCACATCAATATTTAAGGCTTAAAAATGGAGTAAGTATATAAAACTAGTAGTGTCCAGAAATCAAAAGGGGAAAAAAATGTCTTAATGAGAAAATAAGACAGCTACTAAGTGGTAGTGAGAAGTCTAGGAAGATGAGAATTCTCAGTCACCACTGGTTTTGGCAGTATGAAGATTACTGCTATCAATGAGAGACCAGTTTTAGACAGAGGCCAAATGGAAAACATTGAAGAGGAAATGTGAAATATGAAAGTGAAATCATTTACTTTAGACATTATTTTAAGTGTCACTGGAAAGGGAAGCACTCAGTATATAGAATCTAAGATAATAGGCTCATAGCTTATATAGTTCTACTGGAAATTTCAGCAGGATCTGAAAATGTAATTCCATGTTATGGGAGAGTTTTTCCATATGTAAAATTAAAATTATGAGGTTGCATCATCTAGAATTAAACTCTTCACTGACTCCATGAAAACCTGTAGGAAACCATAAATGCAGATTACAGTTTAGAAAGTTATAATTTAAAATGGAATTAAAAAAAAAAAGTTCTGGAAAGATGGCGGAGGAGTAAATGGAGCTGCACCAATCTCCTTCCCAGGTCACATCTGGAATTACTTTTCTGGAGAAAAAGTCAGCTGGAATTACCAACAGAACACTAGCTGGAAAGAAGTCCTATAACCACAGACAGAACAGAAGAGGACACTTCATCACAACCTGACTGGTAGGAATTGTGAAAATGCAAGAGGGCTGGCTGGGCCCCCACCGGAGGCAGCAGCCAAAAGGATAAAGCCGGGGTTCCACCTGAGAAGTGGGGGTTCTGGTCCCCCAGCTGGGTGTTCCAGCTACAGCAACATGGCGGAGAGTAGAGCAGCATCCAGCTGAGAAGGGCAGAAATTTGAGGGGTTTGCTGGCCTGAGAGAGCTCTAGAGACAGAGAACCACTAGGGCGACCACAACGAAAATACACTGGCACCCACCTACCCTGAGCTCCAGCGGAAGGAGGGCAGAGAAGACTGGAGACACGTGAGGAGAGTCTGTGTGGGTGGCTTAGAGGAGAGAAGTAGGGAGATGGCTGTGGGGATCCGGGAGCTGACTCATCACCCACACCTATGCCGCACCAAATGGCTTCCCTAGGAGGGTCCTCATAGCCCCGCCCATTGGAAGTAATCTTCCCCGCCCAGCAGTGCCTGAGCCTGGCACTTGATCACAATTATCTGATTTGCATCTAAATAAGTCTCTCCCTCCCTGCCATGTCTGAGCATAGATACAATAGTTGACAGCTGAAGAGGTGTTTCTTGCTCAGCAGAGCCTGGGCCTGGCAGCTGGTTACAAACTCTTTGACTTACAGCTGGGTCACTCAGTCAGCCCCACACAATGGCATGTGAGCCTGGTGGCTGATCATGGAATCAATGCTTTGCAACTGGGTCAGTCCTTCTTGCTCAGCAGCGCCTGGGCCTGGAGGCTGATGACAAACCCTCTGACTTACACCTGGGTCAGTCAGATAGCCCTTATCAGTGGCATGTGAGTCTGGTGGCTGAACGTGGATTCACTGGTTCAAAACTGAGTTGGTTTGTCCTGCCCAGTGGCCCCTGGGCCTGGCAGCTGATCACAAACTCATTGGATTACAATTTGAATCTTTCAGTCTATCTCAGTGGCTTCTGAGCCTGATGCCTGATCATAGATTCATTAATTTACATCTAAATCTGTCCCACCAACCAGCACCTGAGTTAGTGGATGATCCATTGGATTACAATTGAACCTCTCTGTCTAGCCTAGCAGGGCCTAAGTTTGGTAGCTGATCCATTGATTTACAACTGAGTAGGTTTGTCACCCAAGCTGTATCTGGTGGTGGATCCTGGTGGTGGATCAAGATTGATAGGATTACAACAGAATCAATCCCTCCAGCCTAGCAGTTCCTAGCCTGGCAGCTAATCACAGTCTGATTGGATTACAACAAAACCTAAAAATGGGGAGAAAAAGAAATAGTCCATCAACAAAAAGAAAGCAGGAATCCCTAAAAAGATCACTAAATGAAACAGAGACAAGCAAACTATCAGATATGGAATTCAAAATAATGATGACAGAGCAGTTCAATGAGCTAAGTGAGCTCAAAGAAAACTACAAATAACTCCAGGGAAGCTAAAAGAAACTTACTGAGAACTACACAAGCATTAACAAGGACATAGAAACTATCAGTAAGAGCCAGGAGGAAATGAAGAATACAATTTTTGAATTGAAGAATACAGTAGAAGGAATCAAAAGCAGGCGAGGGAAGCAGAGGATCAGATCAGCGAGCTGGAGGACAACACAGAAAAATACTCCAAGACAGTAAAACAGAACGAAAAAAGGCTGAACAAGAATGAAGAGGCTTTAAGAAAGTTGCAGGACAACATGAAACACAAAAATATCCATATCATAGGGATACCAGAGGAAAAAGAGAAACAAGGAATGGAAAACCTGTTCAAAAGAGTATCATTTCCCAGCCAGGGCACATTACCAGGTTGCAAGCCAGTCTCCAGCCAGGTCTGTAGCTAGAGGTAGGTAAAAGGCGACCATACCTTGATATCTCTCTGCCTCTCTGCCTTCCCCTCTTCCTAAAAATAATAAATAAGATCTTTTTTAAAAAAGCAATGGGAAAAAATCTAACATAATAAGTGAAAACATTACTCAAGTTCAGGAAGCACAGAAGGTCCCAATGAGGATGAACCCAAACAGACCTACTCCAGACACATTATAATTAAAATGGCAAACTTCAAAGACAAAGAGAGAATCCTAAAAGCATCAAGCGAGAAACAGCAAATAACATAGAAGGGGACTCTAATGAGGTTATCAAATGATCATTCAGCAGAAACAATACAAGCCAAAAGGGAATGGCAAAAAAATATTCCAAGTAATGGAAAACAAAGGCCTGCTACAAAGAATACTCTAACCAGCAAGGCTCTCATTCAAAATGGAAGGAGTTTCCCAGACAAAAGGAAACTAAAAGAATACAACTTTACCAAACCAGCGTTGCAAGAAATGCTAAAGAAACTTCTTTAAAAAGATGAAGAAACACAGAGACAGACAGGAACACAGGTACAAAGGGGGGAAATGGCAGTAAATAAATATCAATCAATAATAACCTTCAATGTAAATGGATTGAATGCATCAATCAAAAGACATAGAGTAGCTGAATGGATAAGAAAACATGACCCACATATATGCTGTCTTCGAAAGACCCACCTCAGAACAAAAGATCAACACAGATTGAAAGTAAAGGGATGGAAAAATAGGTATCAAGCAAATGAACATGAAAAGAAGGCTGGGATAGCAATACTTATTTCAGGCAAAGTGGATTTTACAATGAATACCATAAAAAGAGACAATGACATTTCATAATACTTAAGGGAACAACCCATCAAGAAGATATAATTCTGGGAAACATATATGCTCCCAACACAGGAACTCCCAGATATACAAGGGAAATCTTGGAGGACTTCAAGGAGGATATAGACAGCAACACACTAATAGTAGGGAGTTTTAATACTCTGTTATCAACAATGGACAGATCTTCCAAACAAAAGAACACTACTGATATTGTGGCATTGAACAACACTCTAGAGGAAATGGACTTAACTGATATATACAGAACCTTTCACCCCAAAGAAGCAAAATACACATTCTTTTCAAATGCACATGGAACATCCTCCAATATAGAACACATGATAGGTTACAAGACAAGCCTCCACAAATACAGGAAAATTGAAATCATACCAAGTACCTTCTCAGATCACAATGCATTAAAACTAGAAACCAACTTCAAGGGAAAAAACAAAACCCACTCTAACTCATGGAAACTGAATAACATGCTTTTAAGTACGGAATGGGTTACAATGATATCAAGGATGAAATCAACAAATTTCTGGAAACAAATGCCAATGAATACACAACAGTCCAAAACCTATAGGACACAGCAAAGGAAGTCCTCAGAGGGAAATTCATATCAATACAGGTCTACCTAAAAGGATAGAAGAAGCTTATACAAACAATCTAACCATAAAGTTGAAAGAACTAGAGATGCAACAACAAACAAGGCCCAGAACAAGTAGAAGGAGAGAAATCATCAAGATCAGAGCAAAATTAAATAACTTAGAGACTAAAATTACAATTTGAAGAATCAATAAATCCAGGAGCTGATTCTTTGAGAAAATAAACAAAATTGACAAGCCTTTAACCAGACTCATCAAGAAAGAGAGGGAGGACCCAAAAAAACAAAATGAGAAACAACAGAGGAGAAATCACAACTGATACTTCAGAAATACAAACGATTGTAAGAAATTACTACAAACAACTGTATGACAAGAAATAGGACAACCTGAGTGAAATGGACACATTTCTGGAAATGTATAATCTACCAAAACTGAATCCAGAAGAAGCAGAAATCTTGAATAGACCAAGAACAACTAGTGAAATTGAAGAAGTAATCAAAAATTTCCCAAAGCACAAGAGCCCCAGACCAGATGGCTACACAGGTGAATTTTACCAAACATTTAGAGAAGAACTATCCTTATCAACCTATTCCAAAAAATCCAACAAGAGGGAAAACTCCCAAACTCTTTCTATGAGGCCAATATTAATCTAATCCCAAAACCAGGTCAAGACACAACTAAGAAAGAAAACTATAGGCCAATATCTCTAATAAACATAGATGCTAAGATTCTCAACAAAATACTGGCCAACCAGATCCAGCAATACATTAAAAAGATCATACAGCATGATCAAGTGGGTTTCATCCGAGGGATGCAAGGATGGTACAGCATTTGCAAATCAATAAATGTAATACACCGCATAAACAAAATGAAAGACAAAAACCATATGATCATATCAACAGATGCTGAAAAAGCATTTCATAGAGTGCAACAACCATTTGTGATAAAAATGCTCAGCAAAATGGAAATAGAGGGAACACACCTCAACATCATAAAGTCCATATATGAGAAACCTGAAGCCAACATCATACTCAATGGGCAAAAACTGAAAGCTTTCCCTGTAAGATTGGGAACAAGACAAGGCTGGTCACTTTTTCCACTTCTGTTCAACATAATTTTGCAAGTTGTAGCCATAGCTATCAGAGAAGGAAAAGGAATCAAATGGATCCAGATTGGAAAGGAGGAAGTAAAACTGTCATTATTTGCAGATGACATGATAGAAAAACCAATAGACTCCACCAAAAACCTACTCAACCTAATTTAGCAAGTTTAGCAAAATAGCTGGATATAAAGTCAATATCCAGAAATCAAAAGCATTTTTGTATACCAATAATGAAACATCAGAGAGAGAAGCTAGAAAACAAATCCCATTTACCATAGCAACAACAAAAAAAATAAAGTACTTAGGGATAAACTTAACCAAGGAGGTAAAAGACCTGTACTCAGAAAACTACAGAACACTGAAGAAAGAAATGAAGGAAGATACAAATAAATGGAAGCATATACCATGTTCATGGACAGGAAGAATTAACACTATTAAAATGTCCACACTACCCAAAGCAATCTATAGATTTAATGCAATCCCAATTAAAATACCAATGGCATATATCACAGAGATAGAAAAAATACTTCAAAAATTTATATGCAGCCAAAAACACCCATGCATAGCCACAGCAATCTTAAGAAAAAAGAACAAGGTAGGAGAAATCACAGTACTGGACATCAAACTACACTACAAGGCTACTGTATTCAAAACAGTCTGATACTGGCATGAGAAGAGACGTATAGATTAATGTAACAGAACAGAGAGCCCAGAAATAAACCCAGGACTCTATGGTCAATTAATATTTGACAAAGGGGGAAAGAACATAAAATGGAGTACAAACAGTCTCTTCAACAAGTGGTGTTGGGAGAACTGGACAGCAATATGCAAAAAAATAAAACTAGACCACCAGCTTACACCATACACCAGAATAAACTCAAGATGGATAAAGGACTTAAACATAAGCTGTGCCCCCATAAAGGTCCTGAAGAAAAATATAGGCAATAAAATTTTAGATATCCTATGTAGAAATATGTTTACTGATACTTCTCCAAGGGCAAAGGAAATAAAATAACAAATCAACAAATGGGACTATATCAAACTCAAAAGTTTCTGTTCAGCTAAAGAAAACACCAGCAAAATTCAAAGGGAACCAACTGTATGGGAAAACATATTTGCCAATAACATCTCAGACAAGGGTTTGATCTCTTAAATATATAAAGAACTTATGAGACTCAACACCAGGGACACAGACAGCCCAATTAAAAAAATGGGCAAAAGGCCTGAACAGACAACTCTCTGAGGAGGCCATACAAAGGGCCCAAAGGCAGATGAAAGAATGCTCAACATCACTAGCCATTAGAAAGATGCAAATTAAAACCACAATAAGATACCACCTCACACCTGTCAGAATTGCAATCATCAACAAATCAACAAACAAGTGTTGGCAAGGATGTGGGGAAAAGGGAACCCTGGTGCACTGTTGGTGAGAATGCAGGCTGGTGCAGCCACTATGGAAAATAATATGGAGTTTCCCTAAAAACTAAAAATGGAACTGCCGTTTGATCCAGCAATTCCACTACTAGGACTATACCCAAAGAACCCTGAAACACCAATTCAGAAGAACCTATGTACCCTCATGTTCATAGCAGCGCTATTTACAATAGCCAAGTGCTGGAAACAGCCTAAGTGCCCATCAGTGGATGATTGGATCAAAAAACTTTGGTACATTTACACAATGGATTACTACACAGCAGAAAGAAAGAAGGAACTCCTACCCCTTGCAACAACATGGATGGAACTGGAGAGTATTGTGCTTAGTGAAATAAGCCGGTCAGTGAAAGACAAATACCATATGATCTCACCCATTATAGGACTATAATGAACAAAACAAACAAATGGACAAAACAGAACCAGACACATGAATACAATGAATAGATCTTTAGTGGGTAGAGGGGAGGGGGAGGAAAGAAGGGGGAGGAGGAGGCAACAAAGGGGAGCAGTTTAGTCAAGGAGCTAGCATGGAAGAACCATGGAAATGGACAACAAGTGGGATTGACTCTCGAGGGGAGTGGGTGGGTGGTGAAGGGGACAGAGGGCAGGAAAAAGGGGCTGGATACAATACAACGACAATAAAATTAAATTAAAAAGAAAGATAACTAAATAATTCCTACGCAAATTTAAAAATAAAATAAATTAAAATGGAAAAAATTAGAAATACAGGGTGTAATTAAAAGTAGCACTGGACTCTTCTGAAGAATTAAAGACAATTTTATCCCGATGGGATTTGCAAATCAGAGAACACAGCCTTCCACCTGAACTGAGCAAATGCTCTAAGATGGGAAAAATAAGGCAAGTATATTTTTTAAAGATTTTATTTTATTTTTTTTAAAGAGAGGGGACAGGAGAGAGGCAGAGAGGGTGAGAGACATCAATGTATGGTTGCCTTTCACCTACCTCCAGCTACAAACCTGACTGGAGACCTGGCTTGCAACCTGGTTATGTGCCCTGGCTGGAAAATCAAACCAGCAACTTTTGGGTCTGCAGGCCGGCACCTTACCCACTGTGCCACCAGCCAAGGCTTAAGGCAAATATTTTAAAAGTAAAAGTCCAAGGGATGAGTTGCTAGGGAAGCAAGACCATAAACTTACATCATTCATTTTTGTTTGGTGGGGGCAACTAGACATTCAAGTGTCTTCCGACTCAGTGGTCAGTAGGTGGGGCTGTGAGATGAGAACAGCGTGTAGTTTCAGTTGACTAATAGTCAACAGGCAGAGTCAGGTGATACAGCAAACAGTTGGGGTCACAAAACATTGTCAGCAGGGTAACAGGGTAAGCTAGGCAGGAGCCAATGCCTCAGTTTATCTTGGAATCCACAAAATGGACTGGTAAGACAAGTTTTATGGTGAAACAGACAACGCAGGGAATGCAGTTCATCAGATAGACAAGGTTTACACTCAAAATAGCCTAGTTACTAGAGCAGGGTCAGAGACCAAATTGCAAAGAGCTCTAGATTTTTGGTCACAAAATGATGATATTAGAATCCCCAAAGGTTTCTTATATAATAACTTCCTATAGAATCTTAGGTAAATCTCAGTGCTTCAGTAACTAGGAAATGTACCTATACAGCAGATATTAATAACATTACATATCAACAAATCCAAGCAAATGTTGAAGTGCTAGAGGGGAATAAAAGGAAAATCTACCTATGGTGAAAATTTTAGTAGCTTTATCATGTTTCAGAAAGAACCTTAAGAAGCTAAAAGAGAGGAGGGAAGATGGCGACAGAGTAGAGAGCAGTGCTGATGGTGTTCTCGAGTACCAAAGCAGCTAGAGGACAGGATAAGGAGCGTGAGACGTCTTCAGGACCATAGGGATTGGAACGGGCAGCATCTGGACACAGGGGAGCAGAGCCCAGAGGCAGAGGAGGCCAGCAGGACAGTAGGAACAGGCGTTCCCGACCTGCCGGGCGGGCCGAGGTTGGCTCTGGGCAGGGGCGGCTCTGCCCAGAGGGGCGCGTTTGACTGGGGCCAGTTTCAGGCTCCCTGGCGACTGGAAGTCTCAGCAGTGAAGTGCTGGCGGCGAGGGCAAACACGGTAGGGAACGCGGAATTGAACTCTTGCAGGGGAGGGAATGTGTGAGAGACTCACCCCGGCAACGGGGAGAGGAGGCTCCGTGCGCACGGGGCTAGAGGCGGAGGAGAAGAGTCCTGCGGGAAGCCGGAGCAGGGGAGCGGGAAGTGCACCGGCCGGGGCGGCGAGAGGGCCAAAGGCGGAGCTGCTGGGCCACCGGGGAGGCAGCGGCTGGGGGCCCCTGCGAGGGAGGAGGCCCAGCCCTGCGCAACCACACGGGCCCCCAGGCTCCGCGGGAAAATCCAAACAGCGAGCCGGAGAGCCGGCAAGCTGGGAACTAGTGGCGGGAGACCCGCCATTGCCGGAGACAAAGGCCGCGCCGCCCACGCCTGGGAGGGGCTCATCCAGAGGCCGCATAAAGGACTCTGAGGAGAGCTGATTGGCTTGGGGGCGTGGTGCCTGCCCCGGAAGGGCGGGACAGTGTAGGCGGACCCCGGACAGTGTTGACTGACAGGCCCGGCCTCTTCCCGGAACTGCGGGGGCGGGGTCAGTCGTCACAGGGACCAGCGAAATTGCGGGCTGCCCTGCAGAAGTGCTGGGGGCGCGTCCTGGGCCGGAACCTCCGCCAGGAGTGGGAGGGGGCTCCCTGCGGGCTCCAGAACACCGGCAGCCCTAACACCCAGCCAGGCTGCTGAAGGCCCAGCCTACCTGGGGGCGGACACTCAGAATCAGCCCTACTGCGACAATCAGAGGCCCTGCCACGCACCAAGACCCGGCTAGAATATAGACTATAGACTGTAAAGTCCTGACCAAG
>PVIW01018424.1:0-11661 GCA_004026585.1 Noctilio leporinus | reverse complement strand
TCGCCAACACTTGTTGTTTGTTGATTTGCTGATGATTGCTATTCTGACAGGTGTGAGGTGGTATCTTAATGCAGTTTTAATTTGCATCTCTCTGATGACTAGCGATGTTGAGCATTCTTTCATATGCCTCTGGGCCCTTTGTATATCTTCCTCAGTGAGCTGTCTGTTCAGGTCCTTTGCCCATTTTTTAATTGGGCTGCCTGTCTCCCTGGTGTTGAGTCGCATTAGTTCTTTATATATTTTGGAGATCAGACCCTTGTCTGAGGTATCATTGGCAATTATGTTTTCCCATACTGTTGGTTCCCTTTGAATTTTGCTAATATTTTCTTTAGCTGAACAGAAACTTTTCAATTTGATATAGTCCCATTTGTTGATTCGTTCTTTGATTTCCTTTGCCCTTGGTGAAGTATCAGTAAACATATTTTTGCGTAGGATATCCGAAAGTTTACTGTAGGGCAAGCATTTTTATTCCCATTTTACAGGTGAGGAAATTGAGACCCAGTGAGGTTAAGGTAGATTTAGGCTCCATGGTTTGTCAATCGTGTCCAATACCTTTTGACTCTCAGCCCTAGGTCTCAAACCTTCTGACTTCCTGGCCAGGGCTCTTTGCTAAGCCAGATGCCTTTGAGCAGCTCCAGGAAGAATCTCTTCTTGCAGAGAGGAAGACTTGGTCCTGGTCAGATAAACAAGACTACATCTTTCATCCATTTGACTTTGACCCTCCATGGAGGAGATAAGACCAGTGGAACTATCTGAGAGCTGATGATGAGCATTTGCATGTGCTTTTCAGCAGAGCTGATCACCAACAGTAAAGACCCATGAGGTCATAGCATCTAAGCTTTAGAAAGATCCCACCACTGGCTTGTTTCTGACTTCAACCTGGGGACAGCCTCCTCTATTGCTGGCACCTCTTTAACTTGACTTGGTGATTAACTTTCCAAGTGGAAAGAGCATAGACTGTGGAATCCTATAGTCATGGGTTGAGTTCTGGCCTTGCTGTTAAGGCCAGCTGGTGTTTGTAAGGGTGTTCTTTGTGCCAAACTTAATCTATTACATTTTTTGTTTAAAACATTACTTAATACACTTTATCATTTAATCCCACAATACTGTCACATGACAGATTCTAATGTTTATTGTCCCCATTCCAAGTACAGGCAAATAGATTCATAGAGGTAGGGGCCATAGAACTTACCCAAGAGAGACAGTCTTGCTCCCTGATCCCAACTCTTACATATATTTCAAAATTAAACTTAAAAAAGTGGCTCATGCATTCACTTGGCTCAAACTTCAAGAGATACAAAAAAGAAACTGAAACATCTCCTTCCTGCCCTTGTCCTCCAGCCAGTGAGTTCACCTTCCTGGGGGCAACCAACTGTACAAACTGCATGTGCTTTCTTTCAGAGACTTGCTGTATACAGGGTGGGGTAGAGTAGACTTGCAGTTGTTTGTATGGAAAATAATACAACAATAAACAATAAGATAAGAAGACACTCTGTGTTTGGTGTACTCGCAACTGGAAACCTACTTTTGCCACACCCTGTGTATACAAGCAAAAAGGTAAACCTATGGCTTCTGCTCTTTTTGTGTGTATGGCTACATAATTCCTTTTCTTACTGAAGAGCTATTGTGAATGATCTAGGGATAAGACATATTGGTTTTGGTAATGTTAATACAAAAGAAGTATTTTTATTTAATCATGCTATATGCTTTCCATTTCTTTGCTCTTCCTCTTGCTTTTCCCTCAGTACAAAGTGCGTGCCACCTACCTCACACTCCTCATCTGCAAGCTCCTGGGCATCTGTCAGCATGCAGCACCAATGTCATATCCTTTTGAGAAACCGTCTGCAACTCTCCCCTCTTCCTGCCTAAGGTTATTCATTTCCTCTCGTATCCTCACACTTTCCACACTTTCCATACTATCATTATTTTTAAAACTAATTGGGTTCCCAGATAACCTGATAGGTCTCAGGAGGGCATTCATTCATTCATTCAACGAATGCATATTTTTGGTGAGGCTCTGCTTTTTTTCATTTAAGGGGTAGCATATTAAATATGTTATTCTGCCTCTTGCTTTCTAAAAACCTTTTATTATAGAACAATTTCACACATATAGAAAAGGGGAGAAAACAGTGTGAACCCTCATATAGCTATCAGCCCACTTCAACTATTAGCTACTTACGACTAGCCTTATATCTGTACCCCAGTCCTGACCCCACCTCTGATACTTTTAAAGCAAACTCAGATATCATATAATTTCATCTGTAAGTATTTCAGAATCTCTTAAAAATTACTTTAAAAAACATAAGCACATATTTATCACATACAAGCCCTGGCTGGTGGCACAGTGGATAAGGCCCAGGCCTGCGAACCCAAAGGCCACTGGTTCAATTCCCCAGCCAGGGCACATAACCAGGTTGCAAGCCAGGTCTCCAGCCAGGTCTGTAGCTGGAGGCAGGTGAAAGGCAACCATACATTGATGTCTCTCTCCCTCTCTGCCTCACTCCCTTCCCTTCTCTCTGAAAATAATAAATAAAATCTTTTTTAAAAATCATACAATATCCACCAGATTTTTCTGGTGGTGTGATCTCTGTTTCTCTCTGTCTCTATCTTTGAATCTGCCCCTGTCTCTGTCTCTCTCTTTAACAGGTGCTGCTTTATCCAAATAAAAATTCAAACAAGGTCCACACATTGCATTTGGTCAATCCCCTTGCTTTTTATCACCTGACAAATCTCTTGGAGATCATTTCATACCAGAACATAAAAAAAATAGAACTACTTCATTCTTTTTTCTACTCCCAAGTACTCTTCATACGGATATGTTCTGTCATTCATATAACCAGTCTTCTGTTGGAGGACAGTTAGGTCATTCCAAACCTTTCACTATTACAAACGATGCTGCATTGGATAACGGAGTAAGTATGTCACTTTGCATGCGTGGGATATATTTGCAAGATAAATTCTTGGAAGCAGAATTTCTGGTTGAAAGGATATGTGTATTTATAATTTCAAAAATTACTGCTCATTGTTCTTCTTAGCTGTGATACCCAAGCAACTGGTGCGGAATTCCACCAGCCAGGTGGGTGTGAACACTTTTCCTGTACCCTCCTCAGAAGCAATATACCTTCTCAGACCTCTGTCTTTGCGATTCCGTGTGTGTGTGTGTGTGTGTGTGTGTGTGTGTGGCAATTCCTGTCTCACCTTGTCCCTCTGGTGAACTCCTATTCTTTAAGGCTAAGCTCAACCCTCTACCCAATCTGCTCCCAGTGAATCCTTTTCACAGAACCCATCATATTTCACCCTGGGTTCTCTTTGTAGACTCATCTCTTTCCTCCACTGGCTGTTGAGGTCCTTGACCAAAGCACAAAACACGTGGCCTACTCAAGTTGGTCTATAGAGGTGCTGAAGGACTGAGAGGTTAAGACATAGTCTCTGGGTCTTGTGTGGAGTTTAGGAACTCCTGCTGTTCCCCTAGGTGGAGCAAATCAGAATCCTGGGTGCATCACCCACCATGACAACCCTCTGGCGCCAGAGTATTGGAACCCAGAAAATACTCAAAGTCCATGGTGCCCAGTCCCAGAAGCCTGCAGCATATGGCACTACATCGCCAGGCTGAGAGGTCGGATTATTTTAGACCTGCAAATCGTTTATGGATTCTGACCTTTCAGGCTGCTCTCTATTTAATCTGGGCCAGAAGATCTTGTTTTCTGTCGTTTTAAAATCTACGTTTTCTTCCCACCCTACCAATGAAACTGCCGTCCTCCCAATTATTATTATTTGGATGGGCAGGAACAGAATTAGGCCCCACAAAAGCAAGTCAGGTGGGGCAGGTAGAGGTAATCTCATGTGCCCAAGGTCAGGGAGGGTGCAGCAGATGGCTCCCCAGGCAAGCCTTGAAAGCCAGGATTAAAAAGTAATTTTCGGCATGCTGAAAATGGGACTGCAGATTTGGGTCACTGCAATTAACTCTTTCCTGGCTGTAGGCTGGGGCCCGTGGTGCCAAAAAGAAATGCCCTGCATAGGGGAGAGGCTCAGTGAGAAGCCCTTGGTTTCTCCTCATTGGGCCCCATGGAGAGCATCTCTTGGGCCTCTTCTTGAGGAGGGAGCTCAGCCCCTCAGGGTCAGCCTCTTCCTGGACAAAAGGCTTTTATTTCCCCTCTAAGGGAAACTCCGGGACTCCGGGGTGGGGTGCGGGGAGTGAAGTTCCTCCCAAGAGAGGCACTGTGCTTCAAGGGATTGAGTTCTGACCAGAGTCTGAAAGTGGCACCTCCTTCTGTCATCAGAAGCACCTCAGGTATTTTCCCCACCAAAGATGAGGTGCCGCCTTACCAATTACTTTCTGTGCTGGAGATGCTACAGTTTTGTCCCAAAACAGACTCTATCAGCATCTGCCCCTGTTACCAGTTCCATGCCCTGAGTATAATTCCTTTATCTCAAAGCAATGCATTAAATTCTTTTCCCTAAGGAACGAATATTCCCCACCCCCCCCTGCACTTGTGAATTGTAGAATTGCAGTTAATGAAATTTCTCTTTTTTCTTTGGTTTCCAGGAAGCTTAGAGCCAAAATTCACAAACGAGTTCCATGGTCTCCATGAGCGCATTTTTTTTTTTTTTTTTTTTTTACCTATCTTGCTATTCTATCCTAGTTTACATATTCTGATTTTATTATTTTATTTATATTGCATTATATGCTGAATGTATGTTCTAAATGTTATATCAAATCATTTGTGCAATTTGGTAGAGCATAAATAACTAAATGCAAAAATAATTAATACTTTTATTAACTCAACTTTAAAAATAAGCACCTGGTTAGATGCTTAATACTATAGTAGATAAATAGCTGGTTAAAAAAATACACTTAGGTCCTGGCTGGTGGCACAGTGAATAAGGCGCCAGCCTGCAAACAGAAAGGTCACTGGTTCAATTCCCCAGCCAGGGCACATGATGAGGTTGCAAGCCAGGTCTCCAGCCAGGTCTATAGCTGGAGGCAGGTGAAAAGTGACCATACATTGATGTTTCTCTCCCTCTCTGTCTCTCTCCCTTCCCCTCTCTCTAAAAATAATAAATAAAGTCTTAAAAAATACATTCAAATATTTATCACTTATTATATACCAGGTACTATGCCTAGTCATACCTTTTATGTCACTTATATTATGACCAACAACAATCTTATAATGTAAATAGTTAAATGAGTTAGAATACATAAAGTACTTAGCCCAGTGCCACATACAGTACGTACTAAATAAATGTAGCAAGCTATTCTTACTATTAAGTATCATTATTCTCATTTTAAAAAGAAGAAACTGCCATTCTAAAAGGTAGAGATATATTGTTGTGAGACTTTGATGAAAATCATAAACCAGTGGCCTAGCAGACAGTAAGTGTGGCAGGCATACGATGTCTTTTCTGCTGCCCAGATTTCAATGCCCTTTCAGTATCTATTTCTCTTTGGGAAACTCTACTCCCCACAGCACGTGTAGTTCATGCGTTCTGGGCCAGGCTTGCTCCTGGACTCCAGGGGAGGTAAGTCAAGCATGGCCAATCAGTGCTCTGTGTTTACCCATCCACAGGAATAAGCTCAGGGGCACAACACGTGACCTGATTTGTCCAATCAAAGTGCATCCTAGGACTTGGGTGGCTATTATTAAGAAGAGACTTATCCTCTTTGCTGCTAAGCCTGAGCTGACCATACATATGACTGGAGTTTGAGCATCCATCTTCTTATTCTGAGTAGAAAGCCGATTTGATAACGGAGCCAGTGAAAGAAGGTAGAAGCTGGAGATGGAAAGAATGAAAATGGTCCCGGAACACATCGTTTTCCCGAGTCAAGCCCCACCTAAAGCCAGCAAGCTGTGTTCCGTGACAGTTCAGTTGCCGAGCCAATAAATTCTCTTTTTTCGCTTAATCTCGTTTGAGTTGGGTTTCAGTCACCTACCACTAAAAAGACCCTAATTTATACAAGGCACTCAACAATTTTTTTCTCCTTATCTTTTTCTGTATAATGGCCTTGCCCAGTGTCACAGCCAGTTAAGGGGCAGCATCATATTTGCACCCAGCTTTGGCCCTAAAGCTCATGTCGATCATGTTCCCTTCCCGTATGAACTTGAACTGTAGTTGGGGTGCCAGATGGAGACAAATACAACTGATGGGTGATGAACCAAGGTGGGGACAGCCTGACAGTTGTGTGAAAGATGGGGCGTAGTGCTCCCAGAGCACCCTCACCCTGTGCTCTTCTCCCCAGAATCTGTTAAGCAGTCGGGGAGAAGAACAAATGCTGATTCACAGATCTGCCAGCTGCCTCTGTGGCTTCTGTGCAAGGAGCTGATGCTTCCCCTGCCTGTTGAAAGGAAAAGTCTTGTCTAGAGCAGAAGCTGGGTGCAACGCTGGACTCTGACTTGATACATGACCTCTGTGGTTATATCATCTCCCTCCTGAGATGGGCTTTCTCATCTGTAAAGTGAAACTTGACAAATGAGATACAAATGAGATATTGTAAGTTGTTAAACCAGTGAGTTGCTTCTGGGTAGCCCCACCCCAATAACTGCAGGACCAAGGCTCTGTTTGGGAGTCCCCCAGTCTGTGAGCTAGTCCAGTCTTCCATCATCTCCACTGCTCTGGAAGACCGTCTGCTCCCTCAGCTCAAGGCCTCCCTCGTGATACCCACACAGTGTTGATGTCCAGAGTGACCTCTGTCTGTGTCACAGGCTGCCTCTAGGCTGATGGTTAGCACGCTGCCCCACTGCCCTGGACCTCTGATGAGGGAGGGAGATCTCTTCCCCGATCTTAGTCAGGGAGCTTTTTGCTTTTTGTGTCATGGTAAACTTGTAGGAAAAGAAAGCAGGAGGCTGGGTGTGGCCCTGGTCCTGTAAGTTTTTATTATTTTCAGGGCATCTTCCTAACTAGGGAAGTGCATCAAGCTACACATAAAAGGACAGAAGTGCCAGTGTCCCCATTCAAGGACGATTACAACAAGTGTGAAAGATACTAATGTTACAGGCAGCACGTTCAAAGGAAATAAGCCTGATAAGACAGAATCCTGCCAGGGAGCTGCTTGCCCAGTTTTGCCCACTTCAGGAAACAGCATTATAACCCCAATAATCAGCTAGGGCCCACCCTATTTAGGGTACCAAAATGGTTTAAAAATGATGTAGATAAATGTTCTAAATTACCGCTCCAGAAAAAAAGGTTATTATAAATTTAATATAATTTATATATATTTATTATGAAACTTTATAGATAGAAAGGGCATGTAGTACACAATGTGCAAATGATAAAATACACAATGCTTTATTGTAAATTCCATACAGCCAATTGATTCTTACAATGCTCTTATTGGCCTTTGTTGAACTCCTGTGTCCATAGCCAAACTACAGTTGCAATTCAACCATGATTTGACAGGATCAGAGTATGAATAAATGCTTGATTATTATTTCATTCATCAAAGAAAGCACTGTTGTAACTAAATGAAAAGAATATAATTGCAATATGAACATCAGTTCATATTTCCATTTACGTTAAGGAGTAAGACAAAGTGAAGCAACAAAGATGTATATGAGAATGTCACTTGTTCATCAGTGATGTAGTGACTTCTTTGCTGAATCATTTGAATGCTGGAAGAATATTTCCTTAATTTTTGCAGGTAGTCACAATGTAACAGTTGTAGACACAACATAGGTTTAAAGTTTTATTTATGTATTTTTTATTATTTTCAGAGAGAGGGGAAGGGAGAGAGGCATCAATGTATGGTTGCCTTTTCCCTGCCTCCAGCCACGGACCTGGCTGGAGACCTGGCTTGCAACCTCATTATGTGCCCTGGCTGGGGAGTTGAACCAGCAACCCTTGGGTTTGCAGGCCGCACCTTATCCACTGTGCTACCAGCCAGGGCTAAATTGAATCTGCATAATTAACATTTTCTCCATCATTTTCTGAAGTCTATACAAATACAATCAATAATTTCCATGGTGTAAATACTTCCACTATGGCTGATTTGAATTAACCAATGTTAAGCCACCAAATGTGGAACTGGGAAGAGAGGCACAGTAACCCAACATTGCATAAGGTGTTTCCACCATTCAGAACAATCAGCGTAAATAACTTAGGAGCATAGAGGATGATAAAATGTAGCAAGATAATTAGAGTGATGAGTTTTGAATATTTACTACCTTTAAAAGAAAAATATGTTATTTATTTATTTTTAGAGAGAAGGGAAGGGAGGGAGAAAGAGGAGAGAAACATCAATGTGAGATTGCCTCTTTCATGCCCCCTACTGGGGACCTGGCCTGCAACCCAAGCATGTGCCCTGACTGGGAATCGAACTGGCAAATCTTTGAGTGGCCAGCACTCAATCCACTGAGCCACATCAGCCAGGGCACTACCTTTTCCTTTTAATGTAATTTATTTCACTCTAAGTATAATCATTTAACTTTTATTAATGGCTATATTTAATAACCAGCTTGAAAAATTCCTGAAAATTTAGCAGCTGACTCAAGTACTCTACTGCCAAAGATAGTTGCAAACCACATTCCCAGGTCAAACCACAATCAGTAAAGAGAACTAGATCAATTGTTCAGCATACTAATTAATACCTGACAAGCTTTTAAGGGCAAGTCTGCTTTCCTATGTGATCTCATTAGCCCTGTGGCCGAGGGAGTAATTCTGGACCCCTGTGGATCCTCCAGGGCCTGTGCTTCTCAGAGTGTGGTCCCAGGACCAGCAACCTCAGGACCATACCAAACATTTCAGAAATGCAAATTTTAGGGCCCACTGGCAACCTAATGAATCAGAACTTCAGGGAATAGGGCCCTGTAGTCTGTTTCCAATGTTTTGGATACATGTTCAAGATATTTCTGATGCACCCTCAAGTTTGATGTTCTTTTCTGGGGACTACAGTTTGAGTAGCACTGCTCTTTAAAGTGGCCCGCAATGTTCTTACTCCATGCTGTGAGTGATGGAGTGTCTACTTTTATTTTTTTATTTTATTTTTATTTTATTTTATTTTTTTAAATGATTGACAAAATCTGATTTAGATTTTTTTTTAAATTTTATTGTTGTTGTATTACATCCATCCCTTTTTTGCTCCCCTCTGTCCCACTCCTCACAAAATCTGATTTAGATTTTTTTTTTTTTTAATTTTATTGTTGTTGTATTACATCCATCCCTTTTTTGCTCCCCTCTGTCCCACTCCCCACCCACCCGAGTGTCTACTTTTAAATTCAGAACCAAGGTTTCTTCTCCCAGGTGTGTTCCAAGTACAGTGGTCAGGGAAAGAGTTCTTTTCAATGAATCCTTGTGCAAGGTTTCAACTGCATTCAATATGCTTTGAAAAACTGCTATGGGACAGGGACCCCTCCAGCTTCTCTGTCTCAGGGATCAATGCTTCCATGATCTCTGGGATCAGTATCCCCCTGCACTGTGAACACAGCAGGGGCAGTTTAAATTGCCTTCAGTCAGAAGAGGGCTCAATGTTGATGCCCCATTTGTGCTATCCTGGAGCATTGACTCTGATATAAATGGAAACATTCTTCCTTCTCTGTAAATTAGCTTCAGTGACAGAAACCTTGGGTCAAATGGGCTTAAACAATAAGTAATTATTATTTTTTATAACTGAAGTCCACGAGCTATGGGATCGGTTGGTTTAGAAACTCAGCATCACCATCAAGGACCCAGGTATTTTTCATTTCTCTACTAGGCCAACCTCCATATTACTTCATCCTTTTGTTGTTAGGAGAGAGGTTGCAGTGGTTCTAGCCATCATAGCTGGAGCAGGGGTTCTGAACTGGGGTCTGTGAGCAAACTTAGGGAGCCATGAGCCTGACTGGGAAAAAGAATTACATCACTGCCTTGACTGGTGTGGCTCAGTGGATTGAACACCAGCCTGTGAACCAAAGGGTCATGGCAGGCCAGGTCCCCATTTAGGGGTGTGTGAGAGGCAATTCATTGATGTATCTCTTGCACATTGATGTTTCTCTCCCTCTTTTTCTCTCTCTTTTCTGTTCTCTCTAAAATGAATAAATAAAATTATTTTAAAAATTACATCATTAACCTCTGAAATTTGGTATTTTTTAAAATTATGGATGTAGGCAACAAACAAAAGTGGTTGTAGTGTGATGTGATTTTGCCACCAATGGAAATTACAAGTATTTTCACATTATGATTATGACTATATCGTGAAATAGCATTTATGCTTACTCCCACTTTAAAATTATAGTAGTTTTATAATAAAATTATAGTACTTTTAGACCTTCCACTACATCTTGATATGGAATATGTTTAAGTATTACATGTTGTTATATCATGTTTTAATATTTTAATAACTGTTACATTACAATTGTTTGTATGTAATTTACTTTGTGTATTCAAAAATATCATTCTCATTCTCCAAGATGGCGACAGAGTAGAGAGCAGTGCTGATGGTGTTCTCGAGTACCAAAGCAGCTAGAGGACAGGATAAGGAGCGTGAGACGGCTTCAGGACCCTAGGGATTGGTACGGGCAGCATCTGGACACAGGGGAGCAGAGCCCAGAGGCAGAGGAGGCCAGCAGGACAGTAGGTGAGGCGTTCCCGACCGACCGGCCGGCGGGCCGAGGTCGGCTCTGGGCAGGGGCGGCTCTGCCCAGAGGGGCACGTTTTACCGGGGCCAGTTTCAGGGTCCCTGGCGACTGGAAGTCTCAGCAGTGAAGTGCGGGCGGCGAGGGCAAACGCAGTAGGGAACGCGGAATTGAACTCTTGCAGGGGAGGGACTGTGTGAGAGACTCACCCCGGCAACGGGGAGAGGAGGCTCCGCGCGGGGTTAGAGGCGGAGGAGAAGAGTCCTGCGGGAAGCCGGATCGGGGGAGCGGGAAGTTCACCAGCGGGCTGGCGAGAGGGCCGAAAACGGAGCTGCTGGGCCACCGGGGAAACAGCGGCTAGAGGCCCCTGCGAGGGGGGAGGCCCAGCCCTGCGCAACCACACAGGCCCCCAGGCTCCGCAGGAAAATCCAAACGGCGAGCCGGAGAGCCAGCAAGCCAGGAACTAGTGGCGGGAGACCCGCCATTGCCGGAGACAAAGGCCGCGCTGCCCACGCCTGGGAGGGGCTCATCACAGAGGCTGCGTGAAGGACTCAGAGGAGAGCTGATTGGCTTGGGAGCGTGGTGCTCGCCCGGAAGGGCGGGACAGTGTAGGCGGACCCCGGACAGTGTTGACTGACAGGCCCGGCCTCCTCCCGGAACTGCGGGGGTGGGACCAGTCGTCACAGGGACCAGCGAAATTGCGGGCTGCCCTGCAGGAGTGCTGGGGGCGCGTCCTGGGCCGGAACCTCCGCCAGGAGTGGGAGGGGGCTCCCTGCGGGCTCCAGAACACCAGTAGCCCTAAAACCCAGCCAGGCTGCTGAAGGCCCAGCCTACCTGGGGGGGGACCCTCAGAATCAGCCCTACTGCGACAATCAGAGGCCCTGCCACGTGCCAAGACCGGCTAGAATATAGACTATCGACTGTAAAGTCCTGACCAAGAAAAAGAGGCAGCATCAGGAAAGGGATTGCTGCCAATCTCAAGCACCTGAATTATACCGAGAGCAATATGAACTATTAAGCCCCAACATATCCTTTGCAAAAGTTACTCCTCACATATTCTTAATCCCCCCTATACCTCAATCCACCTAAATACCCAAGACCCTCCCCTACTCTCGAA